>JAROYE020000169.1:0-18530 GCA_029619315.2 Dynastes maya | reverse complement strand
AAATTTTTTGGAATAAAAGGTGCAGATGTTTTTCTTGGAAATCTTGCATGAGAACGGTGTATTAGGTTCGTTCCAACACATCAGCAAACCAGTTTGTGAATCGCCGGGTACATGCGTTAAAACAAATTTGGCGTACCAACATAACTTAACATAACTTCTGACTGAAATGTTACAAAACAGTCGGATGTTCCAACAAAAAATTTGGACGATGGTCGAATCGTTCACTCAACGGTTGAATCGATCTGCAGATTTTTGTGGAACTGCTAGTCAGAGGCATGCGCAGAACTAGCCTATTTAATTTTCGTACGTACAAAAAATGACTGCAGTTTATAATCTGCAAATAACGTAATTGTTTACTGTAACATAAAGTCGATTCACTCTAAGTTCCGTCTTCCCCCAAATTGAGGGCTGATGATGCCAATCAAGAAAAACAAAATTACCAAAAACATAATTTAAAGAATACAATTGCTTTTTGTGTTAGAAATAATTTAACACCTTTGGAACTATAAGAATATAGTAATTGAATTAAATTGAAACTAATATTTCAATTATTGAAGCTGTAATATAGAAAAAGAAAATTGTATATAAAATAACTTTCACCCCTCCACAATGCTTCGTTGCAAGATAACCAAAACATCAGTTGGTTTACTGTTTCTCGTGCGTTGACGTTTTTTTATTCCATTTTGGGTTTGCATTTTGTTATTATATATCGTGGTTATATACGTTTTAATAACTGTTCTTTTCAGAACAAATTGTGCATTATGCCGAGAGGTTTAAATTCGCAGTCAAAAGCGCTGGTCGCGTCACTTATAAATTATTTTGAAAGAGAACGTGATAATGGTGGACCCCTTATTCCATTAGTCTCTGTTCGTCAGGTAAAAATTATAAAAAGTATTATACATATACTACAACTTAATTTTTAGAGAGTTGCAGATGCCCTGTCAATTAATAAATCTACCGTTTGTGGTATCTCGACAGAAGTAAAAGAATTGCCGCCCCCTCAGTAGCCCCAAGAAAACCAGACACCGGGGTAAAAACAGTGACAGCTGTTGATGATTTCACTGTTGTGGCAATCCGAAATGCACTCTATACTATGTATAGACAAAGTAATACTATTACATATTCTAATGCGGTTTGAAGTGCTAAAATTTGTATCTTTTCAGAACAACAAGTAACATTAACTTTACTTTTACAAAAATTGAAGGATGATGAAATTTTCTCTGGGGGGAGGAACTTCGTTAATGAAAATTTTAAAGAATATTGGGTTTTCTTGGAAAAAAAGGACGATCCTCGCAGAGCCATGATGGAACGTTCGGATATTGCTCTTTTAAGAATTGATTTCCTTCGAAACTACGTTCAAAATATTAAAAATAGTTATTTCTGGGACCCGGTATTCCTTGATGAAACATGGGTATTTGAGAATGGCACAGTTGGTCGATCCTGGCAAGATACCAGCGTGCAAAGTGTAAAAAAACAAAAATTGATGGGAAAAGGTTAGTGAACTGATATTATAGCCCCATGAGGTCCACATGAATATTATTTTTAGATATATCATAGTACATGCAGGTAATCGCAGTGGTTTTATTCTGGTGCATCATTGATTTTCCCATCAAAAACAAAAAAATGCAGATTACCACGGAGAAATGAATGCAGAGACATTTTTGGACTGGTTTGAAAATTATTTATTAAGAAACTTGGAAAAACCGTCTATGATTATTATGGACAATGCCCCATATCACAGAACATGCGTCAATGTTTCCCCAACAGCAGCTTGGAAAAAACAGGACATTCAAACTTGGCTGACACAAAAACAACATTGTATATGCTGCTGATATGTTAAAATTGCAACTATTACATTTAGTTCAATTGTAAGTGTTGTTTTACTATTTTTTAATATATACAATACATATATATATATCTATTTTAGACATAAACCAAACAAAATTTATGCTGTGGATGAACTGGCACACCAGTACGGACATAGAGTTTTTGCGATTGCCACCGTACCATTGCATATCAATGCTATTGAGAACATTTGGGGTATAAGTAAGGTTACTATAACAATCATATCGGAAGAGATGGATCTGGGATGGAAAAAGTGTTGAGTATGTGGCAAGATCAATTGACCACATTACAACGGAAATGTGGTCCAATACTGTTAACCATACAGAAAACAATGTCATTGAATGGTGGGAGAGAGAAATTGGTTTGACCAAGAAGAGGTGTTACCTTTGATAATAAACCTTGAAGGGGAATCTTCAGATGGAAAGAAATTATCTCAAGTTCGGAACCTGAGAATGAATATTGAGTTTTTCACATATTTAATTACATTTGTACTCATTTCGCACCTATGTATTTAAAATCCAGATAACCACTTGTTTCTCTTGATATTTCTCACTACAGCAATAAATGACTTGAATGAATTTTATATGTCTTGCATAATGTATTCAACAAATTTAATAAACAGTCTAGTTGTTTCGCATTTATTTCTTTCTGTATTTGATGCATTCCCTTTTTTTTGTTATTCTGATAGGAGTAATACTTCAAGGTGTATTGGTCAAGTTAATATAACGTCTTGTATCTGAAAATTTTGCAGGTTAAAAAACCCTTACTTATCCTCTAGCAATGTAAATCCGTTTATAATTTCGCAATCGTAATTTATGAATTTTTGAAATCTTGCATTGATAAACAGGAATAACTATAGAAATATCCAGAAATTTGCCTAAAATTTAACAGAATGACTAATTACTCCCATATTTTTATTGGTTTTATTCGGTGATTTAAAAATCTTGTGATTTCTAACCTATATTGGCTAACGTCAGTTTGGCGGATTTGGCATCACTGTGGAGGGGAAGTGCCCTTTAAAAAGACGGAACTTACAGTGAATGGACTTTATTACAAATTGAACGAACTTCATTGCTACCACCACGCCATCTACAAATACGATATTCAATTAATATATGACAGACACACCTACCATATACATATGTAAAACTTGTACCTAACCTGTACTTATTACAGTTATTATAGTCTCATAAATATCTAAGTAATAAAGCACTTATAAAATACAGTAGTATAATTATACTAAACGTCACATTTACTGTTAGTATTTATTTAAGAAATCTGTTAAAATGAAGGATTTGGAAGGATTCTCCGACATCTTAAATAGTTCTTCCAGTGACGACGATTTAACGGCCAGTTAGTGAAATAATGAAATTGTTTTCATTATTTCTTTTAGGAACTTATATAGTTATGTTATAAGTAAACTTAAAGTGACAGGCAGGTTCAAATTCAGTAAATGTCCGTAAGCCGTTCCGACACGCCACGATACGGAATCGGTCGGAAAGTAATACATTTTTAACGCATGCGTAGAAAACGGTTCATGAACTAATCCAAACTACATGTTGGAACGCACCTATTGTTTGGTGCCGGGTGTGTTTATAGTGAAGCTGCGATGATCAATGAGAGCAGTGCGGTATCAAAACAGGCCAATCAATGAGTACTGTATCTTTCCGTAACCATGGTTACAGAAGCCAGCTGTGATACTTGATAAAAGCAGCGATGAGGATGAGAGCAAAGCGGGTGTGTTGGAGTTACGCGCCATCTGTGAGCAGCGATAATGAACAAAGATAAATTAATCGAACTGTCAAATTTTGCTCTAATCCACTTTAATCGACTCTAGGAATGGATATCGAAAATTTAATCACCGAAATTTGCCTTAAGCCCACAATATGGGACCAAAATCATCAAAATCAAATCAAAAGTGGCAATTAAATTAAACTACTACACGTATGTTTAAAATATTTTTATATTCATTTCGTTAGTTTCATAGTCATTCATTCAATTGATTTCTTGAAAGCCAGTGCTATTTAAATTATTCATATTGATTTAATAAAAGGTCTATAATCCTCTTTGTTTTTATTTACCTAATTGGGATCATCAACCGCTCCTCAGACGCAATTGGACTATGGGTGGTAATTACACCATTTATAATCGCATTCGTTACGAATATTTGATAGAATGTAATCGAAAGGTTTCTATGTTCATTCGCATATATTCGCGGAATTTTTCTGGGTACTCTCTTAATTTCAAATATAGGTGATAAAAAATTTTCCAAATATACATCTTTCAGTATTTAAAGGATGTGCAGCATATAGTTCGTGTAAATATAACAGACGACCCACGTGACATCCGTGACGTAAATTCATACCAATCTAAAAGTAAAGTAGTCATTGAAGTGAAGCCATTGATATTTAGTAACATTTTTGGTGGTTAAGTTTTTCACTATTTCAGCGTTGCCGCGCTGGATTTGTTTACATTAGACATCAGACACTTACCGGTTTGACATTAGTGGTTGCTCGTGTTTCATTAATCGTTTGCGATAAAATAGCTGTTCAAAAGTGTTCTTTTTAGAACAAAATATTCCAAATAGTCTCCATTAAAGCACTAAAAGGGCCTAAGCCATTGAGTTGTGGGGAAAAAGAAGATAGTTGCTTCTTTAATACATTTTTTTAAAGAGGGACGTGATAATGCGGGCCCATTTATACCTTTAAGTGCTGTAAGAGAGGTCGTATAATTATTGACAATAGTAAATATTTTATTAATAATTTTACAATTTTAGCGAGTTGCAGCAACACTGAATTTGTAATGTATTGTAATGTATTGTAATGTATTGTAATGTGTAATGTATCGCAACGTACGTAATCAATCTATTGTATTTACCATCATCCATCGCCTGAGATTATATTAGTCATACCAAACATTGTCATTCATTCTTGTATCAAAAAATAATTAAGAATTGTTATTATCTACGTTAAATATTGTCCGAATTACTTATTTCCCAATTGTTCATTTTGATGAAGGATTTTATGTCAATATAAAACTGTATATCACAATATAAACAATTATGTTAATATAAATCATATATCACAAAAAAACTAGCGACGCACAGGGCGATTACATATAGACAAAACAAAACCCAAACCCCCTGCGTCAGCCACTGCCATTATTATTGTAAATGTCATTTAGATATATCGTTCGTTTACTAATGATTAGAAAATTTTTTTTAAATATAAGCAGTAGAAATGTATAAAAAGGGCATTAGTATACCGAAGATCAGATCGCTTGTAAAACCCGTCTATCTTTAAGTATCGAGAAAAATTGTCTGTTGTATTCTATATTTAATTAAACTAGTTAATTACAACTGAGGTGTTGTCTTCTTTCCGACGGTGCACACTACAAAAAAAAATGTGTCAGAAGCGGGGATTCTACTGATGTTTTTAATTGATTGACTAATTGATTTATTTCACTAGGAAGATTCAAGAATACGAAGGAAAGGAACATCCATCTTTCGGAATCGTCTGTGTGTAATAACCGAAGACTAGTCTGGGGGTTTTACCGTTTTCCAAGAAGAAGAGAGCCATCAAGGTGTCCAGGAACAAGTCACTGCTCCAGCCTTCTAAGTCCCGGAAACCATCCAAGATCCACAGAAGTCTCATCAAAAATTTCTTCGTAAGCCTCAACAACTATGCTACTACATCTACTATCTCGCAGTAAGTGGAACTAATTCTTTGTTATCTCGGAAATTACAAAAACTGTAATTTTGCATATTTTTACGTTATATACTTCGCTTTAAAATAAAATAACACTTAAAATATATGAACAAATCCACAATATATCCAAAATAGAGGACCTTAAATCAGAGATTAATAATAAACAAGGAATCAATTATGTCTATCTCGTTAGATCTAGCAGAGAAATGTGGTGTCAAATTCAGATGTAATAACAAAAAACTATATGAATTCATAGATAATTGCTCTAAAAGCTAGAGTCACTAGCTTACAGTCAGAACATAAATCTGTACTTTTAACTTTAATTGAACTGTTGATATTAATAATAAGCACACCTTTGACGATAGTATGATTTATTTAAAAACTATAATAACGAATTCACGTATACAAGAGGAGACACATGTGAACACCGATATCCCCCATACATAAAAATACCACTAGAGTGAAGTTTAGCTTACATTTTAAAAATTACACTATTTATTTCGAACAACCTTCTCTCTAATTATTACCAAATATAAGGCAAATATGGTAGGTATTACATAGAAACGAAAAAAATCTTTGTGTTGGTTATAATTTTACCACTATCAAGCGGTTTATAGTAAATATATCTGCAGCTCGCTTGGTTTTCTGAAGCTACAGTTATGAAATAGATATCACTCCCTAACTGTACCTTTCACATTTATAAAATGAACAAACGTACATCGATATGTTTACTACGCTTGTTCATTTGACCGTTTTTGAGTAGCTTATAGCACTCTGAATTGTCTATAATTAAGTACTATATTCTTCACTTCTTGGTCGTTTAATTCAATCAATTAAATACTTTTAAATACAACGAGTTCCGTGACGCCGAGTCCGCTGCAGCTATGTATTCGGGCTTCGGGGTACTTGATTAACGCCACAATGGGTTGCTCTACGGAGAAACACCAACTGTGATTGGTCCCACACACAAAACATTATCAACGTATCCAGTTGTACTCTTTCGACTGTTTGTAGTCACCCGCGAAAGTCCGAATCACTATAAGCCAATAAGGTCCTGCTGCACACCAGCAACTGCGGTAATAATTTTTATTACCCGACACCTTTATGCTATTCAGATATCTTAAAATTCTTTAACGTTGTTACATCTGATGTGTAGGTTTTCCATATTATCGGCTTTTGAATATCCCACTGAATTAGGATATGTCTGGTCTGGTTTTGTTAGAAGATATAGTAAACTCCCTATAACCTCCTATTAGATATTTGGTATTGCTGGTCGAGTTCTTGGAGTGGATGATTTGATCATTGGAAAAGTCGCAACGCTTTGCTTGATTCAGTACTGAAATTGTTCTAAGATGTTTTCTAAATTTACCTTTTCGTGTGTGAGAGTGATGCCTCTCCTTCTTTCTTGATTCGATGCCCAGAAATTCTATTGGATCGTACTCACTATTATCTCAAAAATTTCGTGTCAATTTCTCTAAAACACCCATTCAATTTCTGTCTCGTCGTTACCAATATATTCGCAATACCGTCGTCAATCATAAATTGCCAAGTACAATGTTTTTGTTTGAATTCGTGAAAAAATACATTTGTTCTGGTTTATTAAGTTATACAATCCCTATCAGGGACAATAAAAAAATATTGTAAAATGTCTCTCATTCCATTGGTTTCTCAATGGAGCTTGCTTCAACCCGTACCAATGATTTTCTGTAGGCGAGGACAAACTTTCCTACTTCTTCAAAACCTTCTGGTACAAAACAATATAAAATTGCCTCCGATAAACTTTTCCATAAAGAAAAAAGCAGTTCCTTATGTAAATTTTTCAAACAAATAGCTATCCCCCTTTAGCAGCTAAACGAAATAGTAATTTCTTATGATGTGGTGTTATCACCGGACCTGAAGGTTTCTTGATTAATTTACACCATTATGTGTTCGCATCCTCCTTATTACAAGCCTTGCTTTGCTCTTCGTTTCTACTCCCTTAATTTTCCCGTGTATACTTTTAATTTTAATTATACCCCATCTGCTAGTCCAGTATTTTCACGGTTTTTCGTCTCGCATTCATTGAATACGTCCACGTATATATTTTTGTGGAGATTCTTTCTCTTCCTGTCTAGGCTTTGTTCCACTTTTGATTACTCTTTCTTGTAGCTAGGTGTAGTTCAATCACAACTAGTATCAACTCACAATCAAAATACTATCAGTAGAACACACCGTCTTCTTGCTTATCACCAGTTCTATTAGTATCGAGTGCACCTTTGATGTGATGAAGGAAGACAACCACCTCAGTTGTAAAAAATTAAGTCTTAAAGTGAAATATGAGACATAGCAATACAACACGACACAACTTTCTACGCGGATACGTCTAGAAAGACGTAGATAACCCTGTTACCAAGCACACGATATCGATGTCTTCATGTAAGCATACTAGTAGTACTCGGTTGAACATCATTCTCAAGTAGTCTTTTTTACTTATCGAATTTGATTCAATATTCATAATCAGTAATATGCAGAAGTAAAAACGGAATACGCCTATCATCTTATAATGAGATTAATCTTTCTAGCGTAATAATTGATAATGGCCCCGTTGCTGTGACGCAGAAGGGTTTTGTTGTATTTTGTCCTTGAGTATGTAATAGCCCTTTGTACGTCGCCTTAGCTTTATAATTTGAGAATTAGAATGAGTTTATTAGTATTCATATTGAACAACAATCTATGCTGTCATAATTGTTGTCTTCATACGTATGCACATGTAGTCATTAACACATATCACATCCTTGACTTCCAATCTACAGGTTGTGTATTCTTCATTTAAAATATTGGCCAATTAATAACACGAAGACAGTACTTTCTGTATGGCGTGACCAATCAACTAAATTCTTTATGATTCTGCCGAGCATTCACATTCATCATAAATACGTGTAGGACCGTCTACATACGGTGAACGAAGTTCTTTGCTAACTTTTATGTGTTTATTTACATAGAAGTAGGGTCAAAAAGTCTGATGTTTGAGATAGTTTGAGCAGTACTATATGTATATAAGGTATGCCACTTCATTAATTCTTTTTTTTCACACCCCCCACCCCCACACCCCTCACTAGACAGCCAGCAAAATTGATCAATGTTATGGAATTTATTTCGCACACAATATGTATTATGATTTACGTTACTGATTTGTCGCACTGAACATTTACACACGAAATATATCGATACATCTACTTAAAGAGCTAATCTACAATGACAGTTGGGATCAAAAATAACGACTGGATAAAAAGATTCACAACTAAAAGAAACTTTTGCATTCACAACGTCGATTGTGTCTGAATTATCAGTAAAAGTAAAGTTATGATGCACTATGAACACAGTTCTTTCTTTGTAACAACACGAACACACACTATCGTCTTTACATGTAATGTACTTCAGCGTTGTTACTATCATCTGTGATGCTCGACTTGCGCCTGGAAGAATATGATCACAACTGGGTACTTTGTTCACTCTTATCGTTCGGTTCATCTACCTACATTACGACGCAGCGCACACACATTGAAAGCGTTATTGTATTCGTTTTGGCTACTTACCTATTACATTTGCTCCATGAAGGTCAATATTAATGTTATTATAAATCAAATAAAAAACAAAATTAGCAACGCTATGACTTACTAGTCACAGTAAGTTTAGGTTTTGGCACGGAAAGAACTGTGAACGCAATCTTGCAGGCGACAATAGTCATTAATGTCGAAAGCAGGTTATGTCTACACTGAGAATACGAAAAATTTATTGCACCCATATGTGCGCTTTGAATTCAGACTGGCCCCCTGGACCAATTACCTCCACGCGCGAGGCTGGGAAGTTTGCGTGGAATAAGTATTATTGTGCGGTTGGTTCCCCGCAAATACTAGCTCCAAGCGTGCAGCACCTATCGACCAGGGGAATAATAATTCATCACACGAGCATTGTTAAAAGCTCCTCATGTGACGACTTTGTGTTTGATTATTAAAACATATAAGTTACAATTTGCCAGCTAGATAGACACGAAGGATAAATCTAGAGTTAGAATGTTTACCGGATGCCAATAGATTTTGTCTTAAAGATGGCAAAAAGTTACGAAAAATCATCAATTAATTGTTTCAAACATGCTGGTTCTGTTGCTTTTTTTGAGAGTTATACTCTGATGACGGAACTATCACACTTTCAGAATGGGAGATGCCAATAATCATCTTTAACAACTATTGATTTATTCGTCGTTGATAATGAAGTTGTAAAAAGTGTTATGCGAATATCAATTTTAATGAATTAGTCATGTAAATGATAAAGTGGCAAATCGTCGAATTCTTAACTAACGATGACATTAATCAACAGCAAAATCAATGATCTGTAGATGATTCCAGCCATTGATGTAGTAGAGTGTCTCAGCGATTCTGGAACCTCCTCCTTGACTTGACATGCATCCGCATAGGTCAAGGAGGAAGGTTCCAGAATCGTCTGAGACCGTGTCGAAGCACAAACCCAAAAGTCAAGGAAATTATTGTAAGTGCACATACACTTTGCCACATATAGAAGTCCAAGGTGTACAACCAGTCCTATTATCGTATGTAGGTGTTGGCGAAAAGCTATATAGCAAATGCACTCTTTCTAATTGTACACACAAGACGTTAACCATTGCTACCTGTCACATTAAGGGTCATAAGTGTTATGTCATACGCCAGGACTGTCACAGGGATTAAGCTTTAGGACATAGGTAAAATGAGGAGGCTTGAGGTGTCACATGGAGTAAAAAAGAACTTACACAATTAGTTGGGACGGTATCATCACAGGTCAGAGTTTTATATCACTCCTCCAAACTAGGATCCGGTATTCTCTAAGGTTGATGATTGGTATATAAAATGAGGCTTTGCACAGATTCGTATGGAAATAAAAGAAATCTATAGATTTAGTACGTATAAAAATGTTATCTTTAAAGACTACGTAAAAATAAAATTCATGCGCCACAGAGAATGGTATCTCAGGCGAGGACTCTTATGTAGTTGATCGGCAAGCACGAATAACTTTGGAAATTTCATTCCATTTACGGAAATTAAAAGTGAGAAGTGCTGTCGAGAAAAGTCACGACGTCAAGGAGAGTTGATGTCAACTGAGAAGTTCTGTCTTCGATACAGATATCCTGATACCAATATTTAATTGTTAGATGGAAAATCTTTTGAATGCAAAGATCCTTGAACTTTAGGAGTGTAAGCCAACATTAGAAGTAGGTGAGTCGAGCGATTTGTGGGATAAAGTAAAACTTTATATACGGAGGACGTATTACTGCGGAAGCGATCATGGAATACCATTGTTAGCTCTGAGAGAGAATATATTTTTTTGTAAATAAAGCCAACATTCCAAATGGATATTGTTGGTTTGTCGACAGATATGAATTTTGGAACCAAACTGTGAAGATCTAGGAGTAAAGAAGCAAAGTTGGTCTTTTTGGTGAATATGAGTGAAATCATTTTTTAATGGAGAGTAAGAATGTTGAAAAGATATTTTGACCTATACGTGGTGGAGCATTTCCAGTTGTCACTAGTTCTTAATTTGTGGATATCTAGCGAATGTTCGATGGAGTTTAATATAAATACTTAAAATGGAAAAAAAATGGAGACTGCGTGTATTTATCATTCAGGTTTATTAGAGTTGCTTCGGTTGGAAAATGTTGTGGAATTCCGTTTAGCGCTTTTAGAGTTTGAAGTATGAAAGAATTTTCTAACGGAATGCTTGATTATTTAGTTGGAGGTCGACTATTGGCGCAGCAGATGTTCAGTGCAGAAGTTTAGAAAAAATGTTGAATGGAATGGTTGTCCGAAATGCTTAATAAAAAAGGGTGTTAACGCATGGATTACTAAAAAAATGTATACTGATGTAGATGTATTAAGAAAACTTTGGTAGATAACTGACTAACAAGATTATTTGCTAAAAAATTGTAATAATAAATGTTAATGCGTTTTATTTGGGAGTATAGAATGAGAAGCAATTGTGAAGTAAAATTGAGTGTGTATTTAAGTATTAGTTTGTCCTGTTGTATACTATTTTGAATAGTTGCTGTGCCTGAAACGCCATTTTGGTATATGTTGATCTTTATTAATAGGGAACTAGAGGATAACACGATCGGTATAAATCGAAAAAATCGGGTGACGGACATAAGATATGTTCGGGATTATTGTGATAGAAACTATTTTATTAACTCAATAATTGACAGACTAAGCTTTGCTGTTATATGGCAAGAACCTACATATACCTAGCTTTGATTATAGTTGTGTTGTGCGTCACCTCTCACCACGAGAAACAAAATTGAAACATTCCGCATATGAAGAGGAGACCGGGGGGAGATTGTTGGAATGAGGCTTGTACAAGAAACACGCATAGCTTATTCTGATTCAGCGATTTATTAGCGTCACGTGCCGAACGAGGACAAATTTTTATGGATCACAGATAAAGCAATATAGTCCCTAGAAACAGACTTAAATGTGTAATAGTACGGACGACAGAGGATTTGTTGGCTGAGATAAGACTTGCGGCTTCTGTAGTTGCGGTTGCAATGAAAGGTAAAAATCATAAATTTTGGTAATAGGGTATAACGCGGACGTATATCGATATAAGGTGAAGAAGTAGATGGTAGAAGGAGAATAGAATTAGGAAATCGTAGTAGGTTAGTAGCATTCATTTTTACAGGCATATGAAGAAAGCCCGTAATGCAATAAGACATCTTGGTAAGAGGAAGGGCGTGTTGTTTTGATGAGAATGCAAAGTCGCATAATCGGAGTTTGATTAAATCGGATAGAAAGATATTGCCTCTTCGTTCAAGAACAATTGCTGTTATACCGAAAAACAAGTGTTTTTTTACCACTAATTCCCTTGTTATGCTAGCTTTGGGATGCTATTAGGATCATTAGATGGTGGAGGTGCCCATGCAGCCAATTGCTTAAAGCAGGAAACGCCGCTAAAGCTGAAAAGGGATCAAAACACTGGCGGAGGCAAAAACGCCATAATATCTCGCCGTTAGTAGTCCGAAGGCCTGTTTGGTAAGGGTTTATAATATAGAATACCCTATAAGCGTGGGTGCTGTTTATCCATTGGGAGTGGTTATACCTTAGGCTCTATGAAAAAACCGGTTGGCGGGGTGTACGATGGATCAAGCGGTGATGTTTCAAAAAACGGGTAAGCAAACTACCCAAAGACCGTGACTGTAGAACGATACATAAAATGTAAAGAAGTGGAAAATAGGGAATTTTCGAGGGATATTTAGGTCGCAGATGCATTACCGAGAGTATACGTAAAACGGAAAAAAGGAATAGTTAATTAGATAGATAATGTAGGAGAGGGAACTCACTGGGTGGCATATATGAAAAATGATGATATTAATTAAAGATTTTGATAGTTATGAAGGTTTAAGGACCTCCGATTGAAGTGGAGAAGTATTAGGGATCGAACGATGGGGGTGAATAGAATAAATTAGAAAAGGATATCCAAGATATTAAATACTCTCAATTGTAGTTCATCTGTATGTTTGTCTGTTAGTTCGAAAGGAATAATATTGAAAGAACGTTATAAAAGTAAAGGAGATGAGTAAAGCTAGTAAGTAGTGAAACATGTGAATGATTTGGCTTTTGTTTTATCCGGAAAGGATCTCAAGTGGAATTGCATGTTTTATTAATTTCTTGATTTGTTTTTTTTTTTTTTTTACGTAATTCTTTTACTTGGGACCTCTAGGCAACATTAGATCGCTGATCTGGTACAGGGTACTTTTTTTAAACAAACATCTTTTAGAACACAGATCGATTTGAGCGCTTTTCATACTACAGTAAGAGACGTGAATTTTTCTTACCTCCATGTTTTTGTGTTGATCAAAACCGTAACCTTTTCATAGTTTTTGTTCGTGCTACAGCTCCCAATGGAAAAACAATGGTGGTTTTCTTTAAAATTTTAGGTACATACAATGTGAGCACGCCAGTGGACCGGCAGGCTCCCAGGTTCCTTTATCAATTGGACAGAACCGCGTAGTTTCCGAAACCACACCTTCGAGTCTTCGGACAACCCACGGAGCAGGTATCTCCGATCTGAACTGATAGCTTAAGCAGGAGGAGTAAGGGAACATAGAGGGGGGGAAGGCCGACAAAACCTAGTCGGTAGGGGTCACCAGGCATGTGCCCCTACTTCCAATACTTCAAACCTTTCGGAAAAAGAATTTGGGGTGGCATTCCAGCTTCCGTGGCGGCCCATACACTGCAGAGTGAGAGTTACATGTTCGCGTTATAGCTCACTCGCTGAGCATGGTCTTACGCTTGCTAAACTACAGCATAAATAATATATATAAAATAAATATATATATCCCTAATAGAATTAAGTACCTCCGCCAACACTAATGCCTTTCTCAAGCCATCTTCCAGTGTTGCTCAAATATTAACATTCACCCGTTTCCCGCCCCTTATCCCCCCTCCCTTTCGCTCTGATCCAGCTCGAGCGCTGAGCTAGAATTCCGTACCTGATTGGATGCCCGAGAATATCTGCGTGTTCTCCCAGACACAGAACTCTCACTCTGACGTCTTGGTGCTTCGTGTGCCTACCATTATCTCTGTCTGACCACGGAAAAGAGAACTAATAATTACTAAGAGGAGATCCCACTGACCGTCGTTCCGGCTCCGCTGGCCACTGAGACTATCTCTACATGTCCAACCATCATTACACACCAGTCGGCACGCTTCCCTCCACTCTTTTCAGTACCTATGCACCCTTCGTCTCTGGAGTCCGGTGTATTAGTGTTATAGTCTCGTATGTTCTCCCTATTATAACTGTGCCTAGATCTTCTTTTTATCCTCTTGCTCCCGGCCTCCCAGCCAGTTGTACGTCCCTGGTGTGCGAGACGCGCCAGAGATGTAACCTCGCCCCCCCGCTTGTCTCTCCTCTCTCCTCCACGCCCACTGCTCACCACATTTCCTCTGCTATATGAATTGTTGTGATGCATCCCACTTAAACTATCCATACGTCCCTTGCACGCTCCCCCTTTATTCTATCCGAGATCTTGTTATCTTAATCCGCTAACTATCCCTCAACACTCTTACTCTACTCTCTCTCTACTCTTATTACCATCCCCTCGCTCGTTATCTGTCTAACCAATCTATTTATAGTATCGCTCTTGCTCCGCGTCCTCGTTGTACGCTCATCCACCCTATATTATATAATAACTCTCTTGCCCATACTTCACCCTTCACCCCCTCCCTATCTTCTACGTTCGAACCCCCAATGAATTCTCATACCCCCCTCATTATTCCTCCATTGCCCCCCCCTCACACACCCATCCTTTTTATGACTACCTATTATTATCACGTAATATAATATACTAATAATATTATAAATATAAATACTTTAACATTGAGATTGTTAAGTTTCCTTTATATAATCATATAAACAGCGGAGCTATATACAGTATAGAATTATCAGATCGTGTAATTATAATAGATAAGGTAGTCATTCTCAATATACTTATCATCGAAGCTATTTATTATATTTGTCAAATGTAATCCTAAGTACAATTCATCTTTAATTAATTTGTATAATCTATATTTATTATAAATATCAACATGTATCACCTAAATGTCTGTAAGCTAGTAAATGTGAGAGCGATTATATGTACTAAGTCCTATATACAACATTGCGATTATAGGTGTACACATACATCTACTTCTCAGAATCAATAGATTTCTGCATCTACACACCTAAATCATCATAATATAATATGCATCCGAGATCTAGATTTATAAGAATGAATAACCCGTTATAATCATTATAATATACACACAATACCATTCAGAGAGCGGATTAACACAATAACACTACATTAACTTCACACACCATACATATAGCTATCACCCTCAATCCATTTATATCTTGATAGTATAGAGGCAGCACTATTGTACTGTCTTATGTACGTGAGAGAGTGGTAGTAATTAGCGGAGACCTGTTGTAGCAATTGTAACATAGTTAGGAGACCAGTGTTATGCGTATAACTGTCGAAGGCCCCTAGTGGAGAGATATAATATTCAATACTAGTCTCGACGAAACATTCAGTAGCAAATATATGAGTAAGTTTGACGTTGCTCGTCTTGTGTAAGTATTGTAGAAGTAAATTTTAAAAATCTGGTTGCTTCACGTAACTTACTATATAGAAGCACAACGATTGTAACTAGGAAAAGCATATTATCATAAATCCATTCTTCTCCTACAACCTTTTATACAACATGAGCTTAGTGCGTTATTTGTCTAGAGGGATTCTATAGATCAAATAGTTATGACACGTCATGATCTACTAGATAATATATAGCCTCTCTGATCATCTTCGTAATGATAACGTACGATAATGCTCAATATATTACCTGCTCTAGCCGCTCTCCACCACTCACATTCCTGTACGTAGACTTCCTATGTAAGCTGCAGAAATTCCTATTACCTTCTTTGGCTCACATCACTCTTCCATACCTACATACGAGTAGAGACGTGTGCTTATGCCGTGATTACATAAGTTTTTTGAGGAGGTAGGGATGAGGTCGGATCTCGGCATAACAAACTAAGCTACTAAGTTATATGTTTCTCTCATGTCACCATGGATCCTCTATTTTTTTTGGTATATTACATGACTACCATGAGCAGCCCTCCTCACACTCGGGGCGTCGCCCTGGCCTGTCCTCATCACGATATGTACCTCTTAGCAGTGCGACTCATCATGATGAAGGAATTAAGAATCATGGATTTATTTAGTCTATTCACTGTTTCTTCTTCTTTATTGCTATTTTCCTCTATTTATCTTTCTTTCTGCCACACTTCCTTTGTTTTATGCACACCCGCTATATCGAGTCATGAGGCTGAATGTAGTGACGGTGCTGCTACTGGCGACAAGCGCTCTAAACTCTTTTACTTTTGTTGCAGGGATAATCACTATAGGTGAGAGTCACTGTATTATATTCTATATATTCCCTGTCACTGATACTAACTGCAAGATATTGTACCATTAAACACAGACGAACTACAAGGCATACTGTATCATCACATGACGTACATGTTATAGAAACTTATTAACTTTATCATTATGTCTATCTTGGTCATGGTGGCCCATACGATAGTCTGTGTAGGCATCGGTTGGAGAGAGCATACAGATAGTTATATTTGAACACAAGACACAAGTATACGAGAAAATACTACACTAGCAGACATGTCACTACCATGCGGAGGGTTAGACACTATTCGTTATCTTTATTTTTCGATCTAAGGAGCACGTAAGTCAGACTAGTGTTTTGCAGTGCGCTTCCTGTATGTCTTTACTGTGTGTACCCGAATCCAATAGATCATAATTGCATCAACCTATTAGGCATATCCTAATACACATCGACGCTGTGTCAAATTGCTAGTTACAGTAAGAGAGAGAGCAACATGTGATATATACAGACAGAGATAATGACCTTCCCTTCACACGCTAGTAATCATGGCTCAACATAGTGTGAGTAGAGGTCGAGACTTACGATATGAAGTATT
Organism: Dynastes maya; assembly: GCA_029619315.2. Taxonomy (NCBI): domain Eukaryota; kingdom Metazoa; phylum Arthropoda; class Insecta; order Coleoptera; family Scarabaeidae; genus Dynastes; species Dynastes maya. The sequence goes on along the minus strand of JAROYE020000169.1, from coordinate 1,425 downwards.
GCTCATATAAGACACAGGGTGCTTTTCGCCGAGTTCAGTATGGCTGTCTATTTAGTATCCTACATGTCTGTTCCTACCATATAAACCGAGATGGTGTTCCATATAGAGACTAACCCCATTGTTGATTATGTCAGTCACCAAATGGATCTTATATAGATTATATTATCGTTGCATAGAGTCACGTAAAACTGAGTATGTAGTAATTCTGTGTCACGAGAAGTACATACGATGAATAAAATAAATAGTATCAAAGAGAGAATTTATACATATCAGTAACAGAGAGAGATGGAGCCCATTAATATCAACAATACTGTATATGTATCTGTCATACAGACAAGAGGTTTACGTATGTCAGCTACGCAGCTTGTGCACTAATGTTTAAGTGAGTAATCACTGTTTTAAAGTTAATATAGATAGGAGAGTCGCTGCATATCAGTGCATACACGTATCGATCGACAGTGGAGCAGTATGAACATAATATATCTCATCAGATCTGTCGAGGAGCTAACGATAATCCTAGCGGTCAGTAACAGAGATTTCTCGATGTCATGATCAAACAGATAATAGCGTCGATATATACTGCTGGATAACGAGATACTACAAGTACCATTCCGTCCCCCTACATACAGCATGCCGCACAGTGTCTACGCTCACATTTTAAACATTGTACAGATCCCACCACGCTCATTATAGCCATCGGGTCCCATTGGTGGATGCAGGCAGGATCGGCAGAGAGGAACAAGGCGAATTGTTTCGATCCCGGGCCTTAGCTATTGACACAACCACAATATTCTGCGAAAACATATTCTGAAAGATCTATCGACACAAATGACTTAGTGAAATGCTGCCTAGCACTGTAGTTCCATTCAAAGCTTCTTCAGTGTCACACGTCACAGAGGGATTGTCTCTTTGCAACTTTAAGTCTCATTCCGTCATCATGTCCTTGTGTCCCACGGAGGTGGAACGTAGTGTTCAACTGACATTCATAGTGTACTTATGGAAGAGCACGATGCGAGGGCACACATGGTGTTCCAATGAAAGAAGATACACACGTTGTATGTAATCGTGTTAGCGGCATCACAAATATCTATCGACAGTTATGTAAGTAGATTTACATTCTACCGCATTTCACATGTAACTATAAGTACGCCTGCATCTTTCGTCTTCTTACGTGCTCTATTATACATAATTTATATCAACATAAGTATATAGTGACATGTCGAGAAGCACAGAGTCAGTGTCTAGCTATCCGAAGATAGAGAGCAGAGCACGAGGAGAAATCTGCATTCACTATGTAGTTAGAATAGAGTCGGACATCAAGTCATAGTGATAGCTGGATACATTGTGGACGGCTTCGGAATATCCTTGTGCTATAGGTATCAGGAGCAACTGTTCGTAAATGCTGTGTATGGCCATGTCACAGCG
>JAROYE020000168.1:0-18570 GCA_029619315.2 Dynastes maya | reverse complement strand
ATTTGTTAAAAACTTCTGTAGTTCAGAGAGGTTAATCGGTTGAGTCCTCTGGACCACCTGTATGTCCCACGGCAATAATTTTGCGCCGAAGAAAAGACCGCTTCTTTCCATCCAAATAATTAATGGGAAAATATTTTAGTAACGATGGATAAAATAAAACCCAAAAACCAAAAATATAAAAATAGAAACAGTAGCAGGATCCAAAAATAAAAAACTAAACACCAAAACCCCTTAAAAGTACAAGGGGGTTCCCAACAATAAAAATGGCAAAACACGCCCACAAGCCCTCATTTTGATCTTGGAATCGGACCACGTGCTTACCGAAATATTAATTCCACTAAATTCAATAACACAAACTGTACCAATTAATCCAATACAGTGGTAATGGAATACTATCCATAGGGTTTAAAATGGAAAATTTTGGGAGAAATTCAAAATTCACCGCCAATTTTACACCTGTCCAATTTATTGATCAATTTAAAGATCTTAAAATTGATAAATTTTCTAGATTATAAATAATAGGTTGTGTCTAGTCACGTCTAGTGTTGTTCTTTTAACAGTATTAAAATTTTTGGAAAATTTTTATTCTTTAAATTAATTATTATCATTTCTTCAATTTTTCTTTTGCATTTTCTAAAAAACATATCCTCTTTTGAAATCGTATCTTGACAGAATTCAATAGTGCTTTAAAAAAGGGAATCTTCATCCATCGGAAGGTATTTCAGTTCACGGTCTATCATTTTTGGGACTGGTAAATGGGACTGATAAAAGTAATTATCTTCTTGATGTTTTTTATTGTTTTGAGGTTAGTTATCTTGGCTAACAGGAAAAGGGAAAACAACTTTTCTCAAATTTGTTATCGCTTTCTTTAGCTTATCGACTTAATCATCGTCATTGTATGTTACAAAAAATCGCGCAATTCTACGTACACGCAATCCTCCATGTGGTACAGTGACAAGTAATGGCACAATGACAATAACATGATGCAAAAAACACTAGAAAATTGAAGAAGAAAATATGCAATATGTTTAAGTTTACGTTCAATTTCTACAACCCTGGGCCAAGTTCTTATAGATTGAAATTTAATTATTCGGAACCATGATTGACAAGTATACGTCAATAACTTGGGAAAAATGGAAAGAGTAAAAACTAGAAGTTAAAATTGATACTAGAAATTGACAAATGTAAGACATAAACTTGAAAAATCATTACCATCTAGTTCTTCGAAATTGGCATCAGGAAATGTGACAAAAATCCGGTGTTAAAACATTGGTTGCGGGTTATTTTTAAAAAATCCGTAGTTCTAAATTATAACCAAATAACCAACCACCCAAAAAAAAAACAAAATAACAGAAGGATTTAAAAAAAGGTTAAAGTTAATTTCATAAAATTTAAATTCTGACGTATTCTTTAAATATTTTCCTAGGTCACCTATCATATTTAAATAACAACAGTTTTGAACCCGAAAAAACCAAATAACAAAATCGTGGACTGGATGAAAAAAAGTCCAGGTAATGTACAACTTCCCAGCAACTAGATAGCCAAAATGTTTCCAAAACGTAACTACCATAATACTTTATAATAAAAACTTAGTAAAACAATGAACATTAAACCAATAACCCACGCATGTCCCCATTTTTCTTGCTATGTCACAGATAGGATCACAACGTATGTAATGGTTTTTTAAACTGGATCGATTCACAAGAATTTCTAACAGACATAATAACAAAATAGTGAAGAATTAAAGATAATAAATTACAAGGGTAAGTTACAATTCAGTGAAAAATGTGGTAAAATGATTAAAATATTTCCTTGTCGAATAGAAAAAAGTTCCAAATCTGGAAAAAGCTTATAAAGGAACCAGTCAACGAAAACTTGTATGGCCGGAATTTGCAGCTGATGAGTACTGAAGTTACGTGCCAGTTGTTTAGGGCATCTTTTGCCTGTCCACAGCAAAATTTAGTCGGAATGATGTTTTGAAAAATTCCCTTTGTGATGGAAAAATCCAAACGGGCTATCCAGACGAGAGTGGGCCATAAATATCCACTATATACTTCGGGGAAAGCATGGAGAACAAACATTGGGATTGGACGACGTTGTCCCGCGGACAGGGAAATGAAGAACACTCTATAGAAGGATAGGGATCAACACTTAAGGACGTTTAGGTTCACCAGGAAACAAATTATTAATAGCAGTTAGTAGGAAAAGCAATTACAACGAGACACAAAGTTACTACCATTGAAGGTTCCAGCCTTTGCAATGCCCCGGTTTCTGAAACCTCCTTTATACAAAATGAATACAACTATTCAACTCATAAACTCTAATTCCATAGGATTAAATGCAGGGCGTTCCCAAACCTTTTGGGACTCGTACCCACCGTTGCAAAAATAGGCAAAATTTTTTTCCGCCCCCTATTTAGGATGTTACAAAAATTTTGATTGCGATTTTTATTTTTCATGGACGTCTATTTTGATTTCTACAATGATTGTAGGTTTAGTAAAAATATAAGGTATGGGTAAACTAGTGAGATACAAGCAAATTAATTTCAATTTATTCTATTTTATAAATAATGTGAATTTTTTATAAATCTATTAAACGAATTAACCAAATTTCTTACGTAAAATTTAATTACCTACAATAGGAACAAAACATCAACAAAATAAAAAACTATATAACAAAAACAAAAAAAAATAACAAACAACATTACCAAAAAAATTATGTTTTATGGTTGATTGATTGATAATTTGATTAACCCTACAACAAAAACTCGTCTTTGCTCTTTTTTTGACGAAAACATTATCGATCCAAATCATGATTTTGGCAAATGTCTTGCTATTGCAATCATCCGCAAGATTGGTCGAGCCTCTAGCTTGGGGACCACCAGGTTGGGATTTCAAAAAATAATTTTTTATAACTTCGCAGTTTGGTGTAAAAGCCTCCTTTCACCTGATGCGGGTACGGTGTACAGGTAAAGGTTAAAATAATTCTGAGTACAACAGCTAACAAATTGGAAAGGAATAAGTAACACAATATTGTTTTATAATGTGAATTCTTGTGGTTTTCCAAAAATTTGGGGGATGATTTCTTTGGGGAAATAATATTTCATTGTAAAGCTCAATCTCCGTCCAACATCCCCGACCTCGTTTTTCTCTTGTCTGGAGTACTACTAGTTTCAGAGTTTGTTGTAAAAAACTTATCGAGACTATGCAAGATTTTTTTTTGAAACCCGGTGTATTTCCTCCCATTAAACCATTATTATCATTCTTCCAAAAACAGAAAAAAACTCTCTTTAATTGATTGTATTGTTTGTGTCTAAATTATACTAAAATTTTAAAAAAATTGCATTTTAAAAATTCTGGCATTGGCATGTGCGATTAGGGACTCATCTTCTGCTTCGTCTAAGAATAGTTTGGCCTGAACTTTTTTTTGACGAACAATAGGGAAATTCGGACCGCAGGCAACATTAACTTTTTCCGCGTAATACCTTTTGCCTCTTTTTTAATGAACAAGGCTCGAAAATCTTCACGCTTCTAATTGTTATGGTGATATCGTTAATTAAATTAGTTCGACAAACAGTAAGGGGGACACTCACTTATATGATTTTCGAGTTTTGATACATTCTGGGGCTGACCCTTCCACATGCTAGAACGATAACCCTTTATACACGTAAGGTGTTATACCAAAATCACCATCTTGAGGGGGGGCAGATAAATTTCTAACAAAATTTCACCGTGTTTTTTCTAATAAGTACATATTCTTGGAGGCTATGTTTTTAGTTTAAACAAACCATTAGTTTCGTTCTTTTGTAAATTTTTCAGTTAAGGCTGTTGCAAATATTTGTCATGAATCTGAAAATTCAAGTTTTCTAATTTAGCATGAAACACCATACTTACTCTTCCAAAACGAAATCGGCACTTGAAAGGTTTAAGATGTTAACTACCGGTAAGTTGTTTTTTTTTAAATGCTCACCTGGCAAACTGAAAGATGAAAACAAATACATTCCAGTTGTTGAACTATATCAAAAAAAGATACACCCCAAAATTTGTCGTTTTATTTAGCCCCCAGCGCCTCATTTTACTTTATAAGTTTGAAAGTTTTCCCCCAAACGTGCGCCAAGGGGCATGGTACCAAAAATCCTGCTATTGAAAATTTAGTGTTCTTAAAACATTCTTTTGAAAACCAGGAGTGCTTTTCCCTTTCATATAGGTATCCATTATCGTATTCTTGGGGGACCACCGTAAACCCTGAATGTAAATCAAAAAAATGCTCCCTTAATATTCCGCTTTTTCTTCAGAAATATAAAAAGAATTGCATATACAACTAATTTGTTCAAAGCCTGATATCAGGCGGCGCAGTCTAAAATAATCGAAGTAATTACTTAGATTTTTTTCAAAACTTCTGAATTTAAATGTTTCTACTAATCTTTCGGAGAGCAATTAATAATTTCATTTTGAAATTGCTCTTAGGCGTTCTGTTTTCCTAACATAACGAGGTGCATATAAGCTCTTATCGGTTTTTGATTTTTGGCCACCATCTTTTTATAATGGCTCAGGGGGTCAAATTTTGATTAATCATTTCTATAAGTTTCAAAAAGTGTTTCTATATTGGTACAAATTGGAGTTTTGTGAAACTTTCTCTCCCCGAAAAAGCCTAGATAGTCCAGCCAAATAAAGAAACAAGCTATCATATCTTCTATAATAGTCCTCTCCACCTCCTTTTTTTTTCTTGAGTTTTTTCAAGAAAGTTTTGAAACTTCTTGTTATCGATACTACAACGTCTTTTTCGCAAGCCTCCCTCCCGAATTTGTAGCATTCACACCATTTTCCTTAATACAACTTCAACATGAAAGTGAACTACGCATATTCGGCTATATACAGCTGCATGTGGGCCAATTCTGTGTATCCACCCCTTTTATTTATTGTTAAATTTAATTTCTCTATTGATTAGTCAATAAAAATTCTTTGCTTGCCTGCAACAAAAAAACAAAATAGCAAGGCTTTGTTCTCTAGTAGGAAAAACCTTAACCAGTTTCCCCCCGCTCGAACTTTGTGTCCCCATTGACAAAAGCTTAATAAAAAAATTTACTGAAATTTTCGGTGTGTATCATCAATGGAGGAAAATTTATTATTCTTTCATTGTAAAAGGCCCCTTTTTTCACATCAACAGCATCAATAACCGCGGACTATTAAAAAAACCGACGGCAAAACTACCCACATCAGTCCAATGGAAATCCAAAATTAAGATGCGTTTCTTCTTTGTTTTTCAGGAGAGCGGTGTCAGAAATACCGGGCCTATCACGCTTCTCCTCTTCGTTGGTCTCATACATTCGAATAAAGGTTGCTGGTTTAGGATTTGAAATCTGCTCGCATCCAAAACAGTCTGAGGTCGGAGAAAATCTTTGCCAGTGGTAGATACTTGGTTGTGTTCCATTGCTATGTTGGATGGACATTGTTCACAAGAAGCTTTTAAAAATATCGATCCAAGGAAATCCCTTAAGTTCTCCCTTTTTTTTCTAGTTTTAGTATTTTTTTTGCTTGCTATAAACACGACAATGGATTTCCTTTTCTTTCGGTACTTCTCGACATTTTGCAAAAAAATTTCACGGTATTTTAAATCTAGTAGATTAAAAAAAAAAGTTCAAGTTAAATACCATAATACGTCAGTATTTTTACAGGTTTTGTAAGGCCGGAATAGCGCACAATACAAAAACTGTCAGGGCGTTAGGTCGAAAGCAAGTAGAAGGAGCGTTACATACGACCGGGGAAAGTCTCATTAAAATACGTCACAAAACTGTCTTGTTGGGAAAGCTGGAAAATTCGCAGGAGAGTATTTTTTCCGTATCTATCATTTGGGGGTGGCCGCACACTACAGCATTAATGATAATAAGTGACAGTGGATCTCGCGGCGCGTACGCTAAGCAGGTGGTTTTAAAATTGTGGGGCCGCTGTTTCCCGCCTTCGGCATCGAAGAGGTGTACTGCGGGAAGAAGAAAAGGCAGCGTGCGTTTTTTCGGGCCAAAAAAGGACTTCCCTGCAAAAGATATCAATAAGGAAAAATGTCTCCTGTTTACGGTGTTGAAAAGTGGTGTGCTCGCCCGTAAAGCCGTGTATAACCTGGGTCGGAGAAATTTCTCACAAGGGCGCTCAAAAGTTGGTTTTGACCGATCAGCGAGGTGGCCTCGGCCCCGTCAAATTGGACAGATGCAAACACTTCCGAAGGGTGGAAGAGATGATCTCGAACTGAACAGGGGCGGGGTTTGCTTTTCGTTAATATTAAAACAATAGGACAGCATAGCACCGCAACTACGGCTGTTTCATGGTTTAGCTTACGATAAAATCGGATGCACCGATCGTTTGAAACTTCACGGGAAAGTTGCTCCCCGGGGGTTTCCTAGACAAAACTGACCGAGGGAAACACGAAGGGGTTCGAATGGGCTTGTCCTTTCAACCACCCTCCTATAGGTTAGCGCAGAGGAAAAGGACCCGTTTGGAGGGACAAAGGGGCTGAGGATTGTTACTGGTGATGAAATAATGGCCAGCTGTGCTACCAACTACCAAAACCCCAAACAACAAAGCCGTGTTCCATTTGCAATTGGAAAAGTCCCTCTTCCACCGTCAACAAAAGAAAAATTCAAGGTTGTGGCCCTCAGTGGTAAAGGGTTATGCTTTTACCGTCGTTCTGGGATTCTCAAGGGCGTGCTCCTAGCCTCATTTCCAGAAATGAGGAAACGGGGACTGTGGAAATCATACTGTTAGAGTTTTGTTGTTACTTCTGGATGCAATTCGACAAAAAAACATCCAAGGCCCACTGGACGAGAGGCTATTGCTGGCATCCACGATAAACGCCAGGCGCCCATTCGGGCCCAGTGGGACACAGTGCCGAGAATTGAAGAACTTAGGGGTCGGGGACACAAACATCCGGGCTTGCAGTCTCCCGACCTAGCTCCAAAAGCGACTATCATCGTTGGGTCCACTAAAAAAGCATCTTGGTGGAAAACACATTGTTCGAGGAGTGATGGAATGATGTTCAACACAAGAGGTATGCACGTGGTTTCAGACGGTCTCAGACAAAGGCACTTTTGAAATTGCCAGGCAGGCATTAAAAAAAGCACAGACTTTGGGGGATAAGGTGTATCAAATGTAGTATGGAGACGATATTGAAAAATAATAAACCTGTGTTTTTGGCTAATTAATTTTCTTGGGAGGAGGAAAGGGGAGAAGGACGGTGGGGGAGAAGAAGGAAGGGGGAAGGGAAAGAGTGGAAGGAAAGAGGGAGAGGTGACGGAGAGAGAGCGAGAAGAGTCCAGAGGGGGAGTAAAAGGGGGGAAGAGAAAAAGAGAGGGATGGGAAGGAGAGGGGGAATAGAGAGGCGGGGAGGGAAGGAGGAGCAGTGAAAAGGAAATGGAGAGAAAGGAGAGACGCGAAAAAAGGAAAAAAAAAAAAAGGGAGAAAAACAGAGGGGAGGGGGAACAAAGGGTGGAAAAAAAGTAGGTGGGGGGAGGTGGAAAAACAGAATTTATGCGAGTAAATAAAAAAAACTGATGTTTCAACCAAAACCAATCAACCCTAAACGTACAGTTAGGGTTAAAATTTCATTTTATGAAAAATTTAAAAACTGTCACTTGCATTATTCTTGATAACGCCCTCTACCTAAGGAACATATGCCACCCTCCCGGAACACACAAACATATGAAAACCAGACGATAAGTAGACAAGAATCCATACTACTAAAAACATAAAAACTTATACGTAATAAGCTCCGCGCTCCCTACTTCGCCGCTACTCCGCCAGCGGCGCTAGCTATCAAAATCCTTCCCTCCTAGACTACAATAGGGAACACGCCCAGCTGCCACGCAAGGAGCCACCACTTACCACATCCGCGAGATGCGGTGCTATAGACAACAACACCCGTGCGCAACGGGAAGTGTTATTAGTCGGGAAAATTTTGGCCAATTCCGAGACGACCATACATATTCTTTCCGTCTACTTACTCCCTCCCCCCCCTTCCTCTCTCACTGACACTCCCGCTACTCGCGCTACACCACTGCTCTTGCTCTCTCGCCCCTCGCCACCTCTCCCCACCCAGGACCCACCCTACACTACCTGTCCTTTCCTCTCTCTCTATTGGTGCCGTTCTACCTTACACACACCTCTAACTCTGCACTGGCCTCAATATGCTCAGCCCCCGCCATCACATAACTCGTGCCGTCTCGGCTCCTCCCTCTCTCCTCTCAACGAATCACACCTCTGTCTATTTGGGGTTTTATCTTTAATACTGAAGATTTACTTAACTTTTAAAAACCGCGTGCTTTCCGGCGTGTATTTCTAAGAATCAAATTTTTATCTACACAGCGCAAATAAAAGTAAAAATAAACACCACCAACCCAACATTAAACAGCGTTATAGACGTGCGCATTGCAAGTTCAGTTTTGCCAGATTTAATATGTTTTCACTCAATAACTTGGAATCAGAACACCCCGGGGAACTTTACTAACGGCCGCATTCATATACGGCTGAACCAATTGATAAATAACCTTTAGCAAACCTCATCTGCCCCCTACTTACCTGTATACTCTTATTCTCTGTATATATTACCCTACACTCTAAAAAATCGGTTGTAGAAGGATTCGCATTCCAAATCGATGAGCGGTAGTCTTCAACAATTGCTCCTGGCTTCACGTAGAAGGTCCACATTGATAGATCCACGACATATCTATTGCTACAACAAAAGACTAACAGCCAGGGAATTTCTGATCGAGTGTTCGTTTTATTAATAAATTAGCGTAACTATTAAAAGTACCACAAAAATGATAACATTTTTCTATCAATCAAAGATTTACTTTTTTATATTTGGCAGAACAAATAGAATCTAATAAGATCTTGGAAAAACACTTTTAACATACATTTGTGTATTAACTCACTAACATATTTTTGTGTGTAACGTTAAGAAGTCCTTGCCGAAAGGAAAAAAAAAAAAAAAAAACAAGGGTTTTTACCCAGAAGACGATTCATGGTAGGGACCACCAGCATACTTCCCTTCCAAGGGAAAAAAAAACCCGAGGAAAAACTAATTAAAATTAAGTGAGAATCTACAGATTTGCAAAACAAAGATTACTTGAAATCAACAAGAAAGAAGAAGAACAAAATTCAAAAAGTGCCATCAGGACACGAATTATTTAAAGGGGACGACAACGTAATAATCGCCCTTTACAATTCGTCTAAAATTAGGAGACTAGAAAAAACAATTAATAATTTTCAAATATAAAAATAAAATTGACCCAAACGAAACAATGGCCCTTTACTCACACAAGTGCTTTCAAAAATAAAAGAAAAGGGAGGATCTCGTCCCTTCTTGACCCTCGCATGAAGTAAACGCTGGGGCAACGAGCGGTACCGCGCATCGGCGTTGAGAACCTCTTTAGACAAATCAGTTATCGGGACCGATGCACTAATCGCCATAGGAAACGTGGTAGTACTAACTTCCGGTCACTGCGGAGCACAGTAAACGGGCATTTCCGCGCGGTCATTTGCGCAATTGGTTATCTGGCCTTAGAAAAAAAATTTTATGATGTTAGTCAGCAAAAACCAAACCGCTGGTCGACAAACTTTCGACAAAATTTCTTGCAACGAAATTCCAGGGGAATTAATATGGGTGAAGGTGAGATTAAAAATTAATGTGTCATCTGTAAAATCCCGTTAATGTGTTGGTCTAGACAACACCATTGTCTACGACAACCGTAAAATAGTGAAAAAAGCATGTCTCAAAAAAAGAAATTGCGAACGAGACAATGAAAACTAATATTCTATATAAATCTTATTGCGTTTACGTTTATCGCATGTAAACTATTTAACCGTTTAATTATTTACTAAGAACAAGGAACCAATATCTGCTTTTGGAATTACTATTCGGCACACTGTAAAAAATTACCAAGTATTCGGAAACAAACATCGTTACGGAAGAATTGTGCCCATTTCTCCGCGCCCCCCCCCCCCTCCCCCCGCGAACATATTGAAACAGTATTGGAAAATTTCGTTATGTACAGTCGGACGAAACAAAACCAGCATCGGAAGAAAACGAAAGAATACATTTCTGTTTTCTTAATGGAAAAATGGCACGCAAATTGGAAACCTCATTTCAATCAGGCCACCTTCCAATTATAATTAGTCTCCAAAAAGAAATACAACAGATGTACTGTCCGAAAGTAATTTCAAAAAAGTCTAGTGTTAAATACATTGGACAACCGGTTGTTGAAACTTTCAAACAACACAAAACTTCTTGATGTTAGTGTATGTCGTATGGTGGCTGCAAACATTTTTGCTTCTGGTATGGCCGGTCCTTAAAAAAAAGCATTTCTGCAATTTATTACTACATTTACGTGTAAAAAGTCATGCTTGTCTTCAATCTTGTGGCGGATAGTATTCAGAAAAACTGTATATCCTGAGATAGACGCTTTAATCTAGCGCAACCAAAGCTAGTATTTGTCATAATCAACCGAAAGTCGCCCCATTCGCGAATTTTCACAGATCTGTGCCCCCGTTATACTAGGAGCAACCCAGAAAACCTAATTCTAGCTTGCTGTTCTAGCCGTTGGGGCACATGGATGCAAGAGGGTCGCGTTTTATTATCATAAATATTTTGGGGTACAATAACGTGCTAAGAAACGTCGGTTTTACCAAATTCTCGTGGCGCTATCCCAGATAAAGCCAGTCGAAATGTCAAAGTATCCATGTTAGAAGGATAATTATCAATTCATTCACCGGGACAAATTACTTCGGGCTAGCAGATGCAAATCGAAAAATTAACAAAATTCTGCGGTTTTCTTGGCCTGTATAGAGGAATATCTACACAATAGTGCAAATCATGTTTCACGCACCAGCTATAATTAGCGCTGATTGAAGACGCAAAAATGGTCTGTTTCTCGGGAAAAACCGAAAGTATTAGAACAACCGCTAAAAGTAGTTTTTGAGGGAAAAAATTCTGATCTTTGGCACATTATAGGGGCACATTTGTGAGGCCTGCGTCAACACAGAAATCCGTTAAAGTATTTGAAGATGGTATGTTTACTTACGCAATATTTACGTCACCTAGATGGCTAGACCGTGTAGTTCTCTGCATAATGAAAAAAAAAAACGCATTTTTCCCTCATGCACGTATAGTTTTGCGCCGAAAACCCAGTTGAAAATATCTTATTATGTTGCAGAAGAAATTTAACAGACCTTATCACTTTGTGATTTCACGGAGGACTCTTAAAATGGGGTTAAAGTGATTGCAAGACACGTGTTCATTTAATTTTTCTGTTAACAAGATGACACGCGAAAAATTTATTTGCGGCAGAAAAACACTCATCATCATAGCAAGAAATGATAAAAAAACTTCTCCAGTGGGGAAAAATCTCACGAGGCCTGGTAGGGGACTCTACGCTTATCTCTGCGCAGGTCACCGCTGTTTGGCCAGCACCTCTTTAATGATTTGGATCCCAATTATCGGTTAAACTATGCTCCAAAGAACGTCGTAGTAAACTTGAAAAGCCATTAAAACTCTTCGCAAAATTTGGTTCGCCGTTTGTCTATTAAAAAAAAAAATGTAAAAAAAGTATTTATAATAGACAATATGTTGTAAAATCACAGGACAAGGCTTAATTACCATCGCAAGTTAATATAAGGAGGTGACGGGAATATTCTCGGAACACTCCGCACCACACAAAATTATTAATTATTATTAGTCAGGGGAAAGGGGCCGTTTCGTAAGACACAATGCGGGTCTTCATTTTCAGCCGCGTAGTCCCCGTACTCACTCGGGTTAATTCGGTGGATCGGGTACGGGGAAACTGAAACTGTGTGAAGAACCATTGTAGTCTTCCAAAAATCGCGTCCTTTCCGACCCTTAAATTGATAATTTGTGCCCAAATACTTTACTGTGCGCTGGAGTGGTGCCCAGAAGATTTTGTTTAACCGTTAGTTGATTAATACGTGGGCCGGGGTGTATCAGGCACCAACAACCTATGCCTCAATTATGTTTTGGAAGCCACTGTCTCGAGGGAAGGGGTTTTTTACAACGTGCTCCAAAAAAAGCTTTATGTATGACTTACCACAGTGTTTTACCATTAAAACGATAGGAAAAAATAAGGAGGGTATTGCGTTATAAGAAACCCCTTTTTATTTTTCTTATGAAGAATAAAGTAAGGCCTCTGGTAGTATATCATTTTGAACTAAATTTTTAATAGTTTTTTTTGAGTTAAGATATAAATTTTAGAGATGCCTTCTATAAAAAAATGTTTTTAAACAAATTTATTTGGTCAAATTCTTTTTTCTTGGTTTTTAGAGAAACCATTTGACAAAGCCTAAAAAGAAAACTACAACCATTTAGGGCATGTATCCCGCATGGTAAAAACATTATAACATTAATTTCAAACAGTATTTACATATAAACAATCAACAAGGTATAACTGCATCTCAAACGATTCAGAAGCTTAGTTCCTAAATTCTAGTTAGTTATAACTTGTTTAGTAACTTTTGTTTAGACATGTTAACGGACATATGACACATCGAAAATAAAGAAAACTATTTTACTGTCGCCTCGCGGTTCTTGGACGTGTGTAAAGCACAAGGCGTAGAAGATAAATTTTGGTCGAAGATGCGTACAACAATACTTTTGCAAAGTTTAAACATGCAAACATTGATGAAAACATAATAAAAAGATCGGTTAAAGTAATCTTCGGTCATGGTCTTCCAGTAAAATAGGGCCTCTCGGGGCCTCCAGCACACACGAGCTTTGAGCAGTAATTCTATCTACGGACTATTATATTTTAGCGGCCAAAGGGACGACCGCAAACTGGGAAAAATCCTTCGTTCACCTGACGCAGGTGAAAAAAAAATTCCTACCCCAATCTCGGAATGGAGATGCATTTTTCGAAACATCCATGGGCTAGTACGGGAACCACAGTGGAAAAACGAAAATATCGTTTTCGATGGTTGTTCGCGAGTAAGAAACCAGTTGTTAGGATACATCCATTTAGCCTTTGTAACAAAACAGTATCCCAAGAGCGACGCTGCGAGTGGATTAGTCGCTAGTTTTCCAGTGATTAAGGACAGTGGTTTATAAACCGACCAGCAAAAGCGAAATCAACCAGAATCAAAGGGGATTTTTTTCCTTACAATTCTTCGATGCAGTTTGCCAAAATAAAAACAACGACAATTTCCAATGGCAAGTATACCGTCTGTGCAGATCGGACCTAGTGTACTTACAATCTTAGTAATAATCCCCTAACTTTGCAAGGTTTGAGAGGAAACCCAACCCAATGAAGAATTCGAGGCGGTACAATCCACCCTACAGGGTTACACAAACTTACTAAGGTGTATGCAAGACAAACAAAACAGTGAGGAAAGCAGCTAGTGCAGAAAAGGATGAATTACATTATGCCAATCGCATGTACTCACAGAGTGCTTAGAGAGACATAACAACCCTTATTTGCCATTCTGTTTACGCACGTGGTGCGTCCGGCCGGTTTCAGCCACTTGGAATTAGATTCTTGTGGTCTTAAAAAAAAGGTGGGGAATATCGTTCTTTTTTTAAGTTCACATACGATGGCTAGAAAAACCAAACAAATTAGCATAAAAGAAATCAGGGGCGACCATTCTCAGATTCGATTCTTCAGTTCTACAAGGATAAAAGCGAAAGATTGGACATGGACAACACTTTGCTTTAGTTTCCTGAAAATATCCCCGGCAAAAATTTGCTTACAATTTGCAAAAAAATTTGTTGTGCCCCGGAGAAAACATAACAATAGACGAACAAATTTTTTCCTACAAAAAAGCAAGACTTGCGTATTTACGCAATCATATAATCCAATTAAAATACCGGTAAGTTTTGGGGCATTAATAAAAAATTTTGAGTTGCTGTTGACACTGAAGCTAAATATGTGTTGTGAATTGCCTTCCATAATAAGGAAAGGATGATCTGAGAAAATAGGACAACCTACTGGTGAATACGTCGTTTTAAAAAATATTAGAGCCTTCACCAAGAAAGGAAAAAGAAGGAAAATGTCGGACAAACGAACAATTTTTACCAGTTTGTAAACTGTGCAAAGAAAAATTAGCAATCAAAAAAAAAAAACTAAAACAACCCACAAATGTTTGGAACTGTGAACAGGTGAGGAAAGAAAATTCCCGAAGTAATCAACAAAAGCACCATAAAGATTTTTTATATGGAAAAAACTGTTTCATTCAACTAAGTAAAAAGAAAATGTTTGCACGTTTGACAGGTGTATCAAGCCAAAATTATAAACAACAAAGGTTCTAAGTCCCTCAACAACCAATAATTCGATGATGCCTGATACAAAGGAAAAATAGCCAGAAACAATTTTCTACATAATAGCACAAAAAATATGGCGGTGTTGACGCGATCCAATAAATTCAATTGTAAGGTCCACCGAAAAATACAAGCGTGAATGAAAGGGCAACACCCAAGAAGCGGCCAGTCCCATTGTTTTCTTAATCATTATATTCGGATTCTTTTGCTGCACATCCAATGCGTTTTGCTTGTTATACAGAAATCCACCTGCCAAAAAAAATAAAAAACGTCGCGGGACTTCATTCTGCAATTGGGCCAGAGGGGAAACTCTCTGCCAACAATCCAAAACAAACGAAGGGCGGACCCTTATAGGAGGGAACATCGAATCGAAAACAAATGCTTCAACAACAAAACAATTAAGGGGCTGGATCAAAAGACAGAATAAGCAATTTTCGCAAAAGGACCGTTAAAATGTCAAGGAAAAGAAATCCCAACAGTGGAAAATAAAGACTTACGATAGATGTAAGAAAACGGTTTTAAAAACAAGGGCCATGTGTAGAAAAAATGTGGATTTAAAGTAACCATAACCTCCATGCAAAAAAAATTGTAAAACAATTATTTAAAATACCAAAGTTTGAAATTTAGAAGTTACTTTTATATTTCGTGAATAAATAACACAAAAAAATTTTATGAAAAACAAATCATGTTAATTAATAAAAACCGTTGGAACAAAAAATTGAGTTTAACACCGGGCAATCTGGACAGGCAACGGGCAGCGAAATTCGAGGTTTATGAGGTGATTCGTGGGCGGTTTTATTAGTGTTTAAAGGTACTGTCACGTCGGAACAGGAAATTGGTTTTTTGGGGTAAACTTTCCTACGCGGTTTACGTACCCATAAATGTGAAATATCTTATGTCAGAAAAAATGCGTGAAGTTCAAAACATAAATTTTAAGCTGCATTATTTTTTGATTGAAAAAAACGGGTCGTTTAAAAGACGGTTCGAACTATTTTACAAATTATAAAAATCAATTAAAATGATTTTGATTTCGGGTTGGTCATACTCAAATCGCGCACATCAAAATTTACGCAACAGTAAAAATACCGGTTTAAACTAACTAAAGCGTGTTTTTGAAAAAGCGAATAGCAGTTTCCGTAACTGAGCCGGGTAGGCGTTGAAAATTTTTCGACTCGTCCGTAGGCGCGTTCCCAAACGCCCGTAATGAACCGACTAATCAAGGAAAGGGACAGGATTCAATAAACGAATCGGGCATAAAAAACCATGAACCGACACCACTTGTAAAAGGCAAATGTTAATTCTCCGTAAAGATACCATACGAAAACAAAGGAAGAAAAAGATGTGTACGCTGCGTTGTAGGGCTAGGCAGAGGCACGTTACGTACTACCCCGGCTTGTTTGGCTACCGCAAATTAATAGTTTAACTATTTAAAAAAAAAGCGACGCAGCAGACGGTTTGTGACAACGTCTGGTGCTGAGACTAATGGCGCGCTGTAAATAAATCAATTAATTTACTCGTCTAAATGGGTCCTACTTTTCGCTTTTACAGAAGTTCCTGTTATTTACTTTACAGCCTGTCCTAAAAATACCCTCTCGAAAAAACGTACACAAACCCCAACGACTACGGTGTGAAGATTGAAGAGAGTTGCTTTGTACAGGAAAGAAAAAACCCGCTTCGTGCAATTGCCCTCTTTGACATCTCATCAATTAAAAAAACGTTTTAAAAATATAATGGGGGTGTAAGCGCTCTCAGGACGTCCACATTAACCTTTGATTGATTCGCTTTTTACTGTATCGTAACGGGGAACAGTATTAAATCAAATTTAATGAAATACTACGACAAGCGTCGTTTCCAACGATAGTTATTTTAGGAATGGACCGTTGACAGATATAAAAATACAACGATCGTAAGTTCAAAACAAAAAATTCAAGATCAAGTCTTTTCGAAAACCTGAATGTGCCTTTTGTTTGGGATGTTTCGATACTCGGCATATAACAAAAAACAAAAAAAACCATATCTGAAGCATGACAATACAGTTTTAACCCTTGTACGTTGACGGGCTGGGTATTATTGAAGTTTCGCAAAAATTGTTTCTTGCTGTAAACTTCTATAAAATATTTTTTTTAAATTACTGAGTTCCTTTATATTAATAGCTTCCTTATTTTAATGACAGAAACAAACTTGGTTTGTATTTGTTTTTAAATCGTTAAGCCAGACCATTTGTTATAGAAGTAATCACAGGCAAACCATGGAAAAGCGAAAAAATGATAATGTTCTGGCGGGCAAAAAAACTTTCATTAGAACCGTTAATAAAAAAAACTTTAAGAAATGACTTGACGGAACCAAAAAGGTACTCACGCGTTTTCGGCAATAGTCTTCGGTTCGTATCGGGCTGAACCAGCCACGAGGCGAAAGATATTCTTATAAAAAACAGAATGGGTTCACTTCCAATAAATTCATCACTGCCTAAGATCAGGAAAAAACACGACCGCTGCTGCTTCTAACATCATAGAACCCACCCATTGAAACGCCGTGGGGTACACTCATTAATTGCTACAAAGTTACTATAACCCAAGGGGCCCATACCAAATTTCAGGCAACAAACATGCAGTTAATGAAGTTTAAGTAAATAGTCACGAAGATTTATTGGTAAACGGTTGAGCCTATGCATTGAATTAGTACCAATTATCCGAAAAATCATGTCTGGCCCAGAAGAGCCGCAGCATATGCATAACCCAAATTGCCTTTAAACGGACACCGTGCCATCGCCTTCCGAGACCCACATCACAGCAGACAAGAAAGATACCTCTGTCCCCCTTCCCAACAAAAAAGAGGGGATGGTGCAAGGTATTGCAAAAGGACCAAAATTACGCTATCACTGTTAAAATCTACAAATCCTGGCTTTGCATGAACCCAATATGTTGTGATGATTGCCTAGAGAGCAACGCACTCTAACTTTACAAACCCGTATTTTGTGTCTGGGGTAGTTACAGTATTGTTATTATATTTTTTGTTACCTTTATGTTTGTTAAATTTAGTTACTTACGAATGTAGAATTTATTTTGTGTTTACTTTCGTATGAACGTGTTTTTCTTTAAACCTGCGTTTTTTTTTCAATAAGAGGAGAAAGTCGATATTTTGTTTGTATATTTACTTTTGCCTTGGTATTACATTCTAGAAGCACCGAATAAAGGTTTAAATAGCCCTCGATAGAGTAACTAATGAAACCTTGAAAACAGTTAAATTTTAAGAAATAACCCTGACAGGTCCCACCCGTCCGACGGGGTGTGATTTGGAAGCAACCGTCTATGGGGGGGTTAAAGAACCTCTAAAAGTATATAATTTCAGTTTTCCGCGAGAAGACGCTTTCGTCCTGCATATACAGGGGTCCCAATCTTCGGGATTTGTAGAACTGTGCCTTAGTGTTTAAATGATAGAAGGTCAACATTTCGGATAATGTAATAGAACAACATAGGATGTCTTACAAAAGTATCTCTCGATATACAGGGCGATCGATAAGCAGCGACACATTTGCTATTTTAAATAGGACATCCTATATTTTATTACATTTTTGGTTTCTTCATCTAGAAATAAAATCAACGTAGTATGAGTTTCATATATCATTTCTAGCAGATTCGAGCTATTTATAATTTTTCAAATGTAGGTATTTTATTTTTTCCAAAAATCAGGATGCAAATAGATTTTAACGTAAATTTTTACGAGATTATATTTCGCACTTGGCTCTATCTAGATAGGGTATTAGAAACGTATGGGGAAAAATTATAGGCTGTTCAGCATTGAACACCAAACTTTGCCAAATTTAAACATCATAACGTCCATTTTTTTTGGGTAACACGTAAAATTTTTCCGTATCCATTGTATAGGAAAAATCTTCTTTAAATTAAACATATCTGAATATGCGTATGTCTAATATTGAAAGTAAAAGATATTTTCAGTGACTCCTGCATTTGGACATTGCATTCAAGGGATTTCTGGTATTAGTATTGTTTAAATTATGACAATTTGTAAACGAAAAAATATTAATCGTGGGCTATCCTTAAGTATTAATTCGTCATTTAAGCCTAAAATAGCCAATTTTTCAACCGGAGCTATTAGATATCTTAAAATTACTCCATTTTCTGTATAAATAATATATATTTTTTCTATTTCGCATACGAAATATATACAAATTTCGCACCCGATTGATGACAATAACATGAAACAAGGGGTTAGCATTTTAATTTAAATTAGATTATATGCAAT
>JAROYE020000167.1:0-18701 GCA_029619315.2 Dynastes maya | reverse complement strand
TTTTCTTTTTTTTTTTTTTTCTTTTCCTCCCCCCCCCCCCTCACCCTTCCCCCCTTCCCCCTCCCCCCCCTTCCCCCTTTTTTTCCCCCCCTTCTCCCCCCCCCTTTCCCCCTTTCTCTTTCCCCCCCTCCCCCCCCCCCCCCCTTTCCCCCTTTCCCCTTTTTTCCCCCTCCTTTTTTTCCCCCTTTTTTTTCCCCCTCCCCCCCCCCCCCCCCTTCCCCCCCCCCCCCCCCCTTTTCCCCCCCCCCCTTTTCCCCCTTTTTTCCTCCCCCCCCTCTTTTCCCTTCCTTTTCTTTCCCCCTTTCCTTCCTCTTCTTTCCTCCTTCTTCCTTTTCCTCCCTTTTCTCCCCCCCCTTCTCCTTCCCTTTTTTTCCTTCCCCCTCCCTCCCCTCTCCCTTCTTTTCCTCCCCCTCCCCCCCCTTTTTTCCCTCTCTCCTTCCCCTTCTTTTTTCTCCCTTCTCCCCCCCCTTCCCCTCTCCTTCCTCCTTTTCCCTTTTTTTCTCCTTCCCCTCCTTCCTTCTCTTTTCCCCTTTTCCCCTTTCCCTCCCTCTTTTTTCCCCCCCTCTTTTCCCCTTCTTATTCTTCCCCTTTTTTCTCTTTTCCCTTCCTTTTCTTCTCCCCTCTTTTTCCTCCTCCATTCTCTTCCCCCCCTTCTTTTTTCTTTCCTTTCTCTCCCCCTCCCTTCTCTCCTCCCTTCCCTTTTCCCTCCCATTCCCCCCCTTTCTTCTCTTCTCCCCTTTTCCCCCCTCCTCCTCTTTCCCTTCCCTTTTCCTTTCCCCTTCCTTCCCTTCCCCTCCTCAACCCCCCCACCCCCCCCCCCATCTCCCTCTCCTCCAACCCCCCTCCCCTCACCTTTACCCTTTTTATTTCCTCCTCCCCCCCCCCAACATCCCTTCTTTTTTCATTCTTCTTTCTTTTTCCCTTTTCCCTTTATCCCATTCCATTCCCCCCCTTTCTTCACTCCTTCCTTATTCCTCCTCTCCCCTGTCCCCCCCTCTTTTCCCCTTTCTCCTCTCTTCTCCCCTCCCCTCCCCTCCTTCCCTCTTTCCCCCCTCTTTCCCCCTTTTTTTCCCCCCCCCCTCTCCTTCCTTCTTTTTCTTCCTTTCCCTCCACCTTCCCCCTCCCACTTCCTCCTCTTTCCCTTCTTTCCCCCTTTTCCCTTCCTCTTCCCTCCCCATCCTTTCCCTTCCTTCTTTTTTTTTGTTTTTCCTTTTTTCCCCTCCCCCCCCCTCCCCCTCCCTTTATATCCTTCACCTCCCCCCCTTTCCCCCTTCCTCTTTCCACTTCTCCTCCCCCTTCTTCCTCCCCTTTTTTCCCTTTTCTCCTCTCCCTCCCTTCCCCCCTTCTCTCTCTCTCTTCCCCCCCCTCCCTCCTCCTCCCCCTCCCCTTTCCTCTCCCCCTCCCCCTCTTTCCCCCTCTCCCTCCTCCCCTTCCTCCCTCCTTCCCCCTCTCCCCCCCTTTCTCCTTTCCCCTTCCTCCCCCCCTTCCCCCTCTCCTCTTTTCCCATTTCCTCCCCCTCTCCTCCTTCTCCTCCCCCCCCCCTTCTCTTTTCCCTTCCCCCTCCCTCCTTTTTCCCCCCCCCTTTCCTTCCTCTTCCCTCCCCTTCTCTTCCTTCCTCCCCCTTCCTCCCCCCCCCCCCTCTTTAGCTTCCCCCCTTTTTTTTCTCTTCCGCTCTCCCTTTTCTTTCCCCCCCCTCTTTTCCTTCTCCCCCCTTCCCCCTTTTTCTCCCCCCCCCCCCTCCCTCCTCTTTCCCTTCCTTCCTTCTTTTCCCTCCTCCTTTCTCCCCCCCCCCTTTTTTTTTTTCCCTTCTTTCCTCCTCCCCCCTTTCTCTCCCCCCTCCCCTCACTCCCTTCCCTTTTTCTTCCCCCCCCCCCCCTCTCCCCCTCCCTCCCCCCCTCTCCCTCCCCCCCCTCTCCCCCTTTTCCCCCCCCCCCCCCCCCCACTCCCCCCCCTCCCCCCCCTTTCTCCCCCCCCCCCTTTCCCCCCCCCCTCTTCCCCCCCCCGCCCCCCCCCTCCCCCCCCTCCCCCTCCTTTTCCCCTTTTCTCCTCCCCCTCCTCCCCCCTTTTCCCCCTCCCCTTCCCCCTCTTTTTCCCTTTCCCCCCCCCCCTTCCCCCTTCCCCCCCCCTTCCCCCTCCCTCCCCCCTCTTCACCTTCCTCCCCTACCCCTTCTTCTTTTCTCCTTTTTATCTTTCCCTCCCCCTCCCCCCCCCCCCCCTTCCTTTCTTTTCTTCTCCCCCCCTCCTCCCCCCCCCCTCTTCTCCTTCCTCCCCCTTCTCTTTTCCCCCCCTTCCTTCTTCCCTTCCTATTTTCCTTTCCCCCCTCTTCTCTTTCCCCTTCTCTTCCCTCCTCTTTTTTCCTTCCTCCTTCCCTTTCTCCTTCTCCTCTTTATTTTTCCCTTCTTTTTCCCTTTTCTCCCTCCCCTCTTTTTTCTCTCCTTTTCTTTTCCTCTCCCCCTCTCCTCTTCCTCCCCCTTTCTCTTTTTCCCCCCCTCTTCCCCCCCCCCCCCTCTTCCTTCCCTCTTTCCTCTTTTCCCTTTCTTCCCTCCCCTTTTCCTTTCCCCCTTCTCCCCCCCCCCTTCCCCCCCCTTCCCCCTTTTTTTTTTCTCCCCTCCCTGTCCCCTTTTCCCCCCTCTCCTCCCCCCCCCCTCTTTCTCTTCCTTCCCTTCCCCCCCCCTCCCCCCACCTCCCTCCCCCCCCTCCCCTCTCTCTCTCTTTTTCCCCTCCCCCTCCCTATCCCTCCCCTCTTTTTCTTTCCTCCCTTCTCCCTTCCCTCCCCTCCCCCTTCTTTCTTCCCCCCCCCCCCCTTCCTCCCCTCTCCCTCCCCCTCCATTTTCCTCTTCCTTTCTCCCCCCTCCTCTCTTTTCCCCCTTTTCTTTCCCCCCTCCCTCCTCCTTTCCCCTCTTCCCCCCCCTTCCCCCCCCCTTCTTCCCCCCCCCCCCCCCTCCCCCCCTCCCCCCCCCATTGACCCCCCTTTCCCCCCCCCCGCCTTCCGGTCTTCCCCCCCCCTCCCCCGCCCCCCGCCCCGTCCTTTCCCCCCCCGCCCCCGCCCGCGCGTTCCGCCCCGTTTCCCCCCCCCCCCCCCCCCCCCCTCTCCCTCCCCTCCCCCTCCCCCCCCCCCCCCCCCCCCCCCCCCCCCCCCCCCCCCCCCCCCCCCCCGCCCCCCCCCTCCCCCCCCCGCCCCCCCCCCCCCCCCCCCCCCCCCCCGCTTCCGCCTCCCCCCCCCCCCGCCCGGCCGCCCCCCCCTTCCCCCGCCCCTTCCTCCCCCCCCCCCCCCCCGCCCCGCCCCCCCCCCTCCCCCCCCCCCCCCCCCCGCCCCCCCCCCCGCCCGCTCCCCCGGCCCTCTCCCCGTTCCGTCCCCCTCCCCCCCCGCGCCCGTCCCCTTCCCCCCCCCGCCCCCCCCCCCCCCCCCCCCCCCCCCCTTCCCCATCCCCACCCTCCCCGCCCCCCCCCCCGCCCCCCCCCCCCCACCCACCCTCCCCGCGCCCCCCCCCCCCCCCCTTTTCCCCCGCCCCCCGCTCCCCCCCCCCCCCCCCCCCCCCCCCCCCCCCCCCCCCCTTCCCCGCCGCCTTTCCCTCCCTCCCCCCCCCCCCCGCGACCCCCCCCCCCCTCCGAACCCCCCCCCCCCCACCCCTCCCCCCCCTCCCTTTCCCCTCCCCCCCGCCGCCCTTCCCCCCCCTCCCCCCCCCCCCCCCCCCTATTCGCCCCGCCCCACCTTTCCCCCACCGACCCCCCTTCTCCCCCCCCCCCCCCCCCCCCCCCCCCCCGCCCCCCACCCCCCTCCCCCCCCCCCCCCCTACCCCTCCCACCGCCCCCCCCCCCCTCCCCCCCCCGTCCCCCCCGACCCCCCCGTCCCCCCCCGCCCCCCCCCCCCCTTCCCCCCCCTTCCCCCCCCCCTCCACCCCCCTCCCGTCGCCCCCCCCCCCCCCCCCCCCCCCCGCCGCCCCCACCGTCCCCCCGCCCCCCCCCCCTTCCCCCCCCCCCCCCCCCCGCCCCCCCCCCCTCCGCCCTCCCCCCTCCCCCCCCCCCCCCCCCCCCCCCCCCCCCCTTCCCCCCCCTTCGCCCCCCCCCCCCCCCCCCCCCCGTCCCCCGCCCCCCCTCCCCCCCCCCCCGTTCCCGCCCGCCGTCCCCCCCCCCCCCCCGCCCCCCCCCCCGCGCCCTCCCCCCGGGGCCCCCCGCGCCCCCCACCCCCCCGCCCCCCCCCCCCCCCGCCCCCCGTCTGCCCCCCCTTCCACCCCCCCGCCCTTCCCCGCCCCCCCCCCCCCCCCCGGCCCCGCGTTTCCGCCCCGCCCCCCCTTCGTTTCCCCCCCCCCCCCCCCCCCGCCCCGCGCCCTCCCCCCCCCCCCCCCGGCCCCCCCTCCCTTCCCGGTCCCACCGCCCCCCGCCCCCCCCCCCTCCCCCCCATATCGCGCCCGCCATCACCCCCCCCTCCCCCCCCCCCACCCCCCCCCCCCCCTCCCTCCCCCCCTCCCCGTCCCCCTCCGCCCCCGTTCCCCCCCCTCCCCCCGCCCTCCCCCCCTCCCCCCCCGTTCCCCACCGCCCCCGCCACCCCCCTCCTCCCCCCCCCTTTCCCCCCGCCCCCCCCCCCCTTTCTTCCCCCCGTCCTGTCCCCCGCCCGCCCGTACCCCCCCACGGACCCCCCCGTTATCCCCACCTCCCCCCCCCCCTTCATTCCCCCCCCGTCCCCCCCCCCCCGCCCCCCCCCCCTCCTCCCCGCTCCCCCCCCATTTCTCCCCCCGCTCTCCCCCCAGTCCCCCTTCCTCCCCTCCCCCTCCCGCCCCCCGCCCCCCCCACTCCGCCCCCCCCCCCCCGGCTCCCCCCACCGCCCCCGGCGCCCCCCCCCCGTTCCCCCTCCCCGTCGTTTTTAGTCTCGCCTCCCCCTCCCCCCCCCTCCCCGCTCCCGCCCCCCCGCCCGGCCCGTCTGTCGGGGGGGCCCTCCCCACCCCCCCGCCGCCGCCCCCCGGCCGCCCCCCGGCACCGCATCGCGGGTCCCCCCCCCCCCACCCTCCCCCCCCCCCCCCGCCGATCGCCCCCGTCCCGCGCCGCGCCGCCCCCCGCCCCCGTCCCCGGTCCGCCCCGCCGCCACCGACCGGACGGCGCCCGTGCGGTTCGGTCCCGCGTATTCTCGCCCCCCCCCCCCCCCCCCGTGCGCCCCCGTCGTCCCCCTCCCGAGATGAAACCCCCCGCCCCCCCCCGTCCGCCCCGTGAATCGATGTTGCCCCCCGCCCCGCGACCGCCCCCATTCCGCCCCGCCCGGGCCCGTCCCCCCCCCCCGGCCCCCCCCGCCCCCCCCCCCGCCCCCCGCCCCCCCCGCGACGCACCCCCCCCCGCCCCCCCCCCCCTCCGCTCATTCCCCCTCCCCCCCCCCCCCGCCCCCCCCCGACCCGGCCGTTCCGGCCGCGAGCCATTCCCCGGTTGCGCCCGACCCCCGGCCCGCCCGTACCGCCCTCCCCCCCCGCGACCCGTCCCGTCGACCCCCCCCCCGGCCGCCCCCTCCCCCGCCCCCCCGGGGGGGGAACCCCGCCTCGCGCGATGCCCAACACCACGCCCTTGCCGCCCCACCCCCCCCCCCCCGCCGACCCCACCCCCGCACCCCCCCCCCCCCGCCCCCCCAGGCCCCACCCGCCGGGCCCACCCACCACCGACCCACCCCCACCCCCCCCCCCCCCGCCCACCCGCCCCACCCTCCCCCCCCCCCCCTACGCCCCCCCCCGACCCCCCCCCCCCACCCTAGGACCCCCGACCCACCCAACCCCCCACCCCCCCCCGCCCCCCCACCCCTACCACCCCCCCACGCGCCCCCGACCACCAGCCCCCCGCGCCCGCCCCCCCCCCGCACCCCCAGCCGCCCGCCCCTCCCCCCCCCCGCCCCCCCCCCCCCCCCCCCCCGACCCCCCCCCCCCCCCCCCACCCCCCCCCCCCCCCCGACCCCCACCCCCCCCCCGCCCGCGCCACCCCCGAACACCCGCGCCCTCCGCCCCCCCCCCCCCCCACCCACCCCCCAACCCCGCCCCCCCCGCCCCCCACACCAGCCCCACCCCCGCCCCCCCCCCACCCCGCCGCCACCCCCGCCCACCATACCCCCACACCCCACCGCCCACCCCCCCCCCCAGCCCCCCCACCCCCCACGCCCCATCGCCGCCCCCCCCCCAACCCCCCCCCCCCCGCACCCCCCCCCCCCCCGCCCGCCGCCCCCCCCCCCCGCGCCCCCGTTGGCCCAACACCCCCGCCCACCACCACCCCCCCCCCCCCCCACCCCGCCCCCCCCGCGTGCGCCCCGCCCCCCCCCACACGCCCGCCCCCCCACGAACAAACCAGCACGCCCCCGCACCCCCCCCCACACGCCCACCACCCCCCCCCCAGACGCCCAGCACGTGCCACCCCCCCCGCACCGCCCGCCCCCGCCGACCCCACGACCCCGCCCACCGCCCCACCCCCCCCACCCCCCCCCCCCCCCCCCCCACCCACCCCATTCGCCCCCACCCCCCCCCCACCCCGACCGACACCCGCCCACCCCCCGCCACGCCCCACCCTCACCGACCCCGCCCGCCGCCCCCGCCCGCGCCCCGCCCCCCCCGCCCCACCCCCCCCCCCCACCCACCCCGCGGCACCACCCCCCCAGCCAACCAACGCGCCGCCCACCACACGCGCTGCCCGCCCGCCCGCCCACCAACCCCGCACACCCCCCCCCCCCCCCAACACCCAGCCCACCCCCCCAGCCCCCCCCCTCCCCCCACGCCCCCCGCCCCCCACACACCACCCCACCCCCCGCCCCCCCGCCCCCCTGCCCCCCTTGCCCCCCCCCACCACGCCCGCCCCCACCCCACCGCACAGCCCGCCCCGCCCCCCGCCCCGCCCCTCCCAAGCGCCCCCCCCCCCCCACACACCGACCCCCCCCCCCCCACCCCCCCAACCCCCCCCACAGACCAAACACCCACCCCCCAGCCCGCCCCCCCCCGCCCCACCCCCACCCCCCCCACCACCGCCCACCCCCCCACCCGCGCCACCACACGCCCGCAAGACCCCCCCCCCCCCGCCGCCGCCCCACCCCCCCCCGCCCCCCCCTCCCACCCCCCCCCCCCCCCCGCCCCCCCCCCCACAGGCCCCCCCCCCCCCCCACCCCTCCCGCGCTGCCCCCCAACCGCCCCCCCGCCCCCCCCCCCACGCCCCGCCCCCACCCCGCCCACCCCCGCCCCCCCCCACGTGCCCGCCCCCCACCCCCCCCCCCCGCCTCCGCCCCCCCACCCCCCCCCGCCCCCCCCCCCCCCCCCCCCCCCCCCCCCCCCCCCGCCCGCCCACCCCCCCCCCCGCTGCCCCCCCCGCCACCCCGGCCAACTTGACCCCCCCCACCCCCGCCCCCCCCCCCCAGCCCCCCCCCCCGCACCCCCCCCCCCGCCGCCACCCCCCGCCCCCCCCCGCCGATCCCCCCGCCCCGCCCCACCCCCCCCCCCCGCCACCCCCGCCGCCCCCCCCAACCCCCGCGCCCCGCCGCCCCCCCCGCCCCGCCCACCGACCCGCCCCCCCCCCCCGCCAACCCCCCCGCGCCAGCCCCCCACGCCTCCCCCCCCCCCCCCCCCCCCCCACCAGACCCAGCGCACCCCCGCCCGCGCCCGCCCCGCCCCCCCCCCCCCCGCCCCGCACCCCGCCCCCCCGCCCCCCCCCCCCCCCCCCCCCGCCCCCCCGCCCGCCCCCCCCCACCCCCCCCCCGACCCACCCCCCCCCCCCACCCCCCCTTGCCCCCGCCCCCCACCCCCCCCGCCACGCAAGCCCCCCAACCCCCCGCAGCCCCCCCCCCCCCGCCACCCCGGCCAAACCCCCCCCCCCGACCCGCCCACCCCCCCCCCCCCCCCCCCCACCCCCCCCGCCCCCAGCCACCCCCCCCCCACGCCCCGCCCCCCCCCCCCCACCCCGGACGCCCCCCCACCAGCCCCCCCCCGCCGCCACGACCCCCCCCCGCCCCGTTTGCTCCCACCCCGCACCACCCCCCCCCCCCCCCCCGCGCCCCCCCCACACCCCGACGCCACCCACCCCACCCCCCCCACCCCCACCCCCCCCCACCCCCCCCCCCCCACCCTTGCCCCCCCCCCCCCCCCCCCCCCCCCCCCCCCCCCCCCCCCCCCCCCCCCGCCCTGCCGCGCCCCCCCCGCGCCCCCCCCCACCCCCCCCCCCGCCCCCCCCCCCCCCCCCCCCCCCCCGCGCACCCCCCCCCCCCCCGCCCCCCCGCCCCCCCCCCCCCCCCCCCCCCCCCAACCCCCACCCCCCGCCCCCCCCCCGCCCGCCCCCCCCCCCCACCCCCCCCCCCCACCCCCCCGACCCCCTACCCCTGACCCCCCCCCCCCCCCCCCCCCGCCCACCCCCCCCCCCCACCCCGACCCCGAACGCGCCCCCCCCCGCCCCGCCGCCCCCCGCGCACCCGCCGCCCCACCCCCCCCCGCCCCACGGCCAGGCCCCCCGGACCCCCCGCCCCCCACGCCCCCCCCCGCCCCCCCCCCCGACCCCCCCCCCCCCCCACCCCGCCCCCGCACCCCCGCCCCCCCCCGCCCCCCCCCCCCCCGCCCCACCCCCCCAACACCCGCCCCCCCCGCCCCCCCATGCCGCCCACCCCACACCCCAGCCCCCCCCACACGCCCCGCCCCCCACCACCACCCCCCCCTACCCCGAACCCCCACCCGCCCCCCGCCCCACCACCGACCCCACCCTTGCCCCCCCCCCCCCACCCCCCCGCCCACCCCACCCCCCCACCCACCCCCCCGCCCCCGCCCGCACGCGCACCAAGCCACCCCACCGCCCACACCCCACCCCGCCCCCCCCCCCGCCGCCCCACCCCACGCCCGCCCCCCCCCCGCCCCCCCCCCCCCGCCCCCACCACCCCCCCCCCCACCCCCCCCCCCCCCACCACACCCCCGCCCCCCCCCCCCCCCGCATTGCCCCGCACCCCCCACCCACACCCCCCCCCCCCCCCCCCCCACCGCCCCCCCCCCCCCCACCCCGCCCGCCCCCCCCACCCCCCCCCCCCGCCCCGCCACCCCCCCCACCCCCCCCGCCCCCGCCCCCGCCGGACCACCCCCCCCGCCCCCCCCCCCCCGACCCCCCGCCCCCCCCCCCCACCCCCACCCCGCCCCCCCGCCCCCCGCCCCCGCGCCCACCACCCCGCCCCCCCCCCGCCCCTCGCCCCCCCGCCCCCCCCCCCCGCACCCCCCCCCCCCGCCCCCCCCCCCCCCGCCCCACCCCCCGCGCCCACCCACCCCCGCCCGCGCCCCCCCCAGCCCTTGGCCCCCAACCGCCCCCCCCCCCCCCCGACCCGCCCCACGCCCGCCGCCCGCCCCCCCGCCCCACCCCCGCCCCCGCCCGCGCCCGCGCAACGCCCCCCCCCGCCCCCCCCCCCCCCCGCCCACCCCCACCACCCCCCCCGCCACCCAGCCCCCCCCCCCCCCCCGCCCCACGCGCCCCCCCCCCCGCAGACCCGCCCCCCCCCACACCCAACCCCCGCGACCCCCCCCCCACCCCCCCGCCACCCCACAGCGCCCCCCCCCCTGCCGCGCCCCACCGCCAACCCGTCCCCCCCCCCCCACCCCCCCCCCCGCCGCCCGCCGCTTGCCCCCAGCGCCACCCCCCCCCCCCCCCCCCCCCCCCCCAGCCCCCCCGCCCACCCCGCCCGCCCCCCAACCCCCCGACCCGCCCCCCACCCGCCCCCCCCCCCCCCCCCCCCCCCCCCCCCCCCCCCCCACCCGACCGCCCGACCCCCACCGCCCGCCGCAGCCCCACCCGACCCCCCCACCGCGCCCCCACCCCCCCCCCCGCCCCCACCCCCTCCCCCCCCTCCCCCCTCACACCCACCCCCCCCCCACCACCCCCCCCCCCCACCCCTGCCCAACCCCCCACCACCCCCCCCACCCCTAACCCAAAAACCAACCCTCCCCACACATAACCCCCCACCCACCCCCCGCCCCCCGCCCCCCCTATCCCACGCAACCCCCCCCCCCCCCCACCCCCGCACCCCGTGCTCCCCACCCCCCCCCTTACCACCATACACTACACCCCCACCCCCTGTTGTCCCACCCGCCCCCGCCCGAACCACCTCCCTTCGCCGACCCCCCCGCGCCCCCCCCCCCCGCCCCCCCCCACCACCCACCCCACCCCACAGCGGCCCACCCCCGTCCCCCCCACCCCCCACCCCGCCACACCCGCCACCCCCGGTCGCACCATCGGCCTCCCCCTCGCACACCGCCCACCGCACCCCCACCCCTAAGACACCCACCAGCCCCCCCCGACCCCGCTCGCCACACCCCGACACGCCACCCCCTCCCCGCACCCACCCAGTCCCCGCCCCAACCGCACCCCACCCCCCCCACCCCCCCACCCCCACTCACCCCCCCACTCCCACGCCCCCTCTCTTCCTACTTCCCCCACTCGCATTCCCCCACAAGTTATCTCCGAAACTCCAGACGCTCACCCCCACCCCGCCCACACGCACCCACACCACCCCCACGAAACCCACCCCCCCCCACCACCCCCCCCCCCGCCACCTCCCCCGACTCGACGCGGTGCCCCACCGTCCCCCTCAGAAACCACAGCCCCCCCTCCCACCACCCCCCCAACCCTACCCCCCCCACCTATCGCCCAACACCTCACCCACAGACGCCCTGATTACCCAACCCAATACACGCCCCCACACCCCACCCCCCACCACCACACCTCGCCGCGTCCCCCTCCACCCCCACCCCTCCCCAACCCCTATCACACACTCCGCCCCACCCCACAAACCCCCTCCCCCCACCGCCTCCCCACCCAACCGTCCACCCCCCCACCCCACGCCCCTCCCCAACACAACACTACCCGCCCCCACCCCCCCACCGTCCTCCCCCCACCAACCACCCTTCCCCCCCACCACACGTGACAAATGTTGAAATACACCCCCCCCCCCCCCCCCCTCCCCCCACACACCCTTAACCCCAACCCACCACCCCCCCGCACCAACCCCCCCCTCACACCACCGCCACGACCCTCCCCCCACTTTTACCCCAACCACCCCTACCCCCCCCACCCCCCCCCCAACCCCCACACCACCCCTTAACCCACCCAACCCACCCCCCCCCCCCCACACCCCCGCCTTCACCAACCCTCACACCCCCCCATCCCCAATAACAACACCATCACCCACACAAAACCCACCCATATCCCCCACCCCAACTAATAAATAATCACATCATAGCCCAGCAACAGCGCATAATCACCCCCCCCCCTAATGTCCCCACCATGTCCCCATCATCCAACTAACAACCCCACCCCCACAATCCATATACCCCCACCACAACAACCCCCCACCAAACCCCCCCACACCCCCATCCATTCACCACCCAGACAACCGACAACCCCCCCCAATGTCCTCCCCCATCATCCATCATCCCCACATTCAATTCCATGTCACCCCCCCCACATCCCCCATCCATCCACCATCCCCCATCATCCTCACCCAAGCATTCCCCCCCATCAACATCCAACCACCCTATCATCTCCCCTCCCACTCCCACCCCCCATCCCCCCCCTCCATCAACCCAATCACCAAAACATACCAAGTTCCCTCTGTCCTCTGTCCACTCATCCCACGAGAATGATAGTTATCTTGCATATCAAGCAAAATAGATCTTTGTCAATTGCCAACAAATACCAGTCTCATAAGGACAATTCATGTTATTCACCCAAACTATATGACAAATTGTCTAATACAAGAACACACATAATTTTCTTGCACTTTTATTTGGCTATCACATAATCTTTCTTATGGTTGGCCCCCTCTACAGAAAATTGAAAGACCAGCACACAACCTATTTCTTTCCAGATACAACCATTTAGATGTTTCAATTACCGAAAAAACATTCATATACCTAGTGTGGGCTAGACAAAAATGTCCAACAGAAGTTCTATTGAGAAAAATTCGGGCCCCGCTTCTTCACGTGTTTCCCACCCCCCCATACTCAGGAGCGCAGCTACAAGGACTCACCAATCCATGCACAAAATACAATAACTGCAAGGAAAACACACCTTAAACGTTAATAACAATTAAAATTAGGGAGCGAGTGAGTTAACAACACACAGTAATTGTTATTATCAAATTGTGTGTAGCTGTGTTAATAAATTACTTAATTAGGACATTATTCAATAATCACGCCGAGTTAAATGTTTCACGGTCATAATTGGTTTTCTGCATACACGCCTAGTGGTTGAGAGACAGGCTAGGCTACTATCTTCGACCGATTTTTTACTGGGTTGGTTCTTACCTACCAAACCACCGATGTCCCCCACACACAGCCATGGTATTGACAAACCATTTAAGGAGATACAATATAAATACACAAAATAAACATACACATTGTCACTATTAGATTTTATTACATCACATTTTTAATTTGTTGTGTCGAGACACCTATTTTTACAATTTTAATTATATCACATTGCACTTTGGATTAAATAGAATATTACAGTCAAAAAATCACTTGTCTCACATGACATGTTAGTCTACAGTTATTTTAATTTTAATTATTAATCATTCTGACCTCACCTCCACTGGACTTATAGAATAACAACTATGAATCCACCGAGGCAAAACGGGCGTTAAAAAAACCACACAATAACTACGGTTAATAGTTGAAGTGGAAAAAATTACATTTATTAGAGACATAAAATAAATCGTAGACTAAAATGACTATGCCATTGAAAAGTTATGTTTGGAACAATCATATCTGTTTTTTCTTTAAAACAGTTGCAGCAATCGCACAGACATAACCTCTTCACGATTTGTTCTGGTACAGATCATTCAATTCCTGCACGAAACATGATTTTGAATGGGTGCCAAGGGTAAACTATTGTATTTGTATATAAATTTTCACCTGACCGATTCACGGTCCCATTGGCGCAGCACAAACGAGTCACCACACACACAGCGACGAACCGCCATGCAACTCTGTAAGACGCGCTCTACTTACCCTTTTATCACATTTATCTGGCGTCCTTACTGTATCCGAAGTAGACCATAGTTCGATTTTCTCTTCACCATCAATACCGATTCCTCGTCATCTTCGCTAAGTTGCGGACTACATCTCAAAATGTGGTAGTTCATCTCCATGGTATGGGGCCCGGCCACACGCTGTGGTCGCACTTCCAATACTGCCATTTGTTCCTTGATTCGCTTGAGCTGCGCTCCTCACCATCTTATCAATTTCATAGCGGGCAAACAACGTTGTAAACACTTGTCTTAACATATTTATAACGGTTGGCTTATACTGGAGAAATTACCGGACTCGGCTACTTACCATACACTTGTCTAGGACGGCAGACTATAACCTACTCGCTATTACTAACGTGGCGCACACCAAAAAAACTTTCAGTGTTGTGTTTTTTGAGATTCAGTGGTAATAATTGAGCAGGAGTAAGGCAATCATGGACACCAAGTCAGCCTCACGAGAGATTGCTCGCAGCCCAACTAGGGCCAAGGGCGGAAGAGACTAGCGAGAAACCAGACGATGCAGGACCCGGATCACAGCTCCCCAAAACTGAGGATCAAGGAAACCTTAAACAAAAATCGATCGACGCGGGTGTGTAAGACCCGCAGACTCAATTGTATGAAGTACGGGACCTCCATCGGGGAAGACAGTAGCCAGCGCGGGGCCGCGAATCGTACGGTTAGCACTAGGAGACAACACCATGGCCAAGAGCAGCACACGAGAAGCTTTATAATATGGCTCTTTCATTACTTCACAATATATGGTGTTTTGCGGTAGTAGATATGCATACAATACCAGGGGAGTTAATTGATCTAGCCAACATTCGTATCGTCCTGGATTATTGTTTCTTAAGAATATTTTTGACACGAAAAGTTCTACAGTTGTTTAGAACGTTATTCTGGACCGATAACTCAATTTAGCCTTGTTTCTAAATATACACGACACACTCATACAAGTGCCAAGTAGTTTGTGGTAAACGGAAATAAAAAAACACAATAATACATAGCGAAAATACAACACCAGTATTCCCTGTATTTCTTTTCTTTTAAATTGACTCAGAAAAATAACAGATTTACAAAATCGGAGAGATCCACTTTGGAAATACAAAAAACCAAACTAGTTTCTTCAACCTTTTGTAAGGGTCAACAGCATTGCCACGATTTAAGCTTTTAATCTTAGTCACAATTTCCTCTAAAAATGTTTCGGCAAACAAAATTGAATAATTTATAGTTGGTGAAGGACCACCTCTCCGAATAACAGAATAGCGAATAACGTATCAGCCGTTTTCCAAAATCGCGAATTTAGCAATAAATCATTAGTATCCCACCAAGCCAATATGATCTTCACTTACCATCACGTTATTCCAAATATCCACGAACATATTCTTTAATCGTCATTTTTAATAACAAACTTGTCATCAAATCAGACAAACGCAACTTATCATATATACGACATACACGTCACTAAATCTAACAAGGAAGATCATACAAAGAATCATTATCAATAAACGCTTCACGAAAATACATACATATGTTATTACACAAAGCAAACACGACACGTGACAGGAAATATTTTACACACTTTTAAAGTGTGTCAATTGTACACACTTGGTAATTATTACATTTGAGTTTGGGAGCCAGAAGTAGGAGGAGCAGACCAAGCCAAAATAAAAATGATTTCCAAATATTTGATACACGACAGATAATGGTACATATGAGACTTTTATCTCGTCTAAATAGAACCGCACCAGCGCTGTATAAACACTTTAAAACAATCCCATCGAGATTGGTATCTTCATCGTAAGGAGAGGAATGTATTTGATGTGTATATTAATATTAAACGAACAGGCGGTAACGACATCTAAAGACACGAATATATGCAAACTTAAAAAGCAGCACATGATCTACACTTCATATCAATACATTAAATCTTTTAGCAATTTCTCAAAGGAACAAAAGATGTCGAAGTATGGAGGGTAAATCAAGTTTATGTTTGAGTAATGTATTCACCAAAAAATTCCACTAATGGCATCAAAGCTCATCGAGATACTAATTTTAACTTGTATCAGTAACACTTAAATTACACGGAAGACTTGACTATTTCTAACATCAGGTACATGGTATTTTACGACAAAAGTATGAACTTGCGTTAATACCAAACGATAATGTATCATTCACATATTAGCTTATAAGCGACCTTTAACTACCAGATGCAACTATCTTTTTGGGGCACAAGTGACATACAGGTTAAAAGATAATTAGTGCTTAAGCGGCTAAATTAATTTAAAGTACACTGTAGGTGAGACTGGCCAATACCGAGTTCAGGAAAAACGTTGAATGTACATGTCACGACGATCTTAGAAAACAGGAAGCTGTCAGTTAAAATAAAATTTTTAAATTACTATCTGAATATTTAAGTCAACATTTTAAGGTTACATGAAATATAAATACAATAAAATCTATACCAGAATGTGTAACAAAAATTCGTGCATTAACACACTTCCAGAAACACAGGCTTCATGTACACTTGCAAATTACACGGATAAAAAATAAAACACGCACACACCGAAACGATGACAAATTCTCACATTATAACTTTGAGTGTTACGTCAAGGTATGATGGACCTCTTTTCTTGTAAATTATCGAAGACTTTACGATTTTTACTCTCCGAGGGCCCACATATTTCCAAGCTCAAAATTAGGGTAACGTTTTGGTAACCTCTTATCCTCACACACTCCCAAAGTCACAAAAAATTACTCAAATGACGAAGACAGCACGTCTAGTACAGGCGTGGACCACCAACGGTTTTGACCGGCCGGATTAGCGAAAAAGTAACTCTTTTCCCAAGCCCACACACAGGAAAATTAACATAAAAACATAGGTTAAATGCACAACCAAACACACGATTCAGCTAACGTAAACCCAAAAATGAATACTAGGACATTGTTATGACATACAATGTAAGTATAAGTTAGTACAACAAATTACACAAAAAAACTAATGAGACATGTTGCGGGGCTTTGCATCGCCCTATGATTTTCTTACACTACATATCTGGCTTTGCTACATTATAGCTATTAATTAACAGGAGCACACTCAAATGTAAAATTGCACTCTAATTCTTGATTTGATGTACTTTTTATTATAATGATTCAGTTCACAAGAAAAAGCTTCCTCACACAATATAAGCATTGGGATGCAAGAATACTAAATCATTTCTGGCAGTTTTTTTAATTTCCCGTACTTTTCCATATAGCCAATTTGCTTATGACAAAACAAATTGCACATATTTTCTTGCGTTACTCGCATTTTTCAATGTAATAATTCATAACATTGTAAATGAGAATTAATTTCTTTTACATTTGCCTTTTTTCATAATTTTAACATTGTGTATCAAACAGAAACAGTATCAATCCTACATGTACAGACACATCGGATATTAGGACTAAATAGAAATAAAATTTCTATTTACATTTTCTGAAGCAATCGAATCGACTGCATTCGCAAATCTTCATTACGTGCAACGAGGATAATTCTTATTAAATTCACTCGAACCACATATTTCTCACTGTCTGACAATATTTGAAGATACAGTCACTCTAACAGTTTGCAGAAATAGACATCAAATATACATTCAGCCAGATTTCTAGAAAAAAAGACTAAGTTTTATTTGAAAAGGAGTTAACCTTTGTATTAAAATCATGAGCATATTACTTTTTTTCCCTGTAAACATACGTTAAATTCTTACAAATGTGTGAGAATATCCAAAAACAATGCTAAATCACAAATCCAATTTGGTTCTGATAATTCAGGAAAATCTCAATCTATTCTTAAAGTGTTAAAAAATATTTTTATTCTCCTCATTAAAGATCTCTACACACGTCAACTTAACAACTTTTCCCAAGCTTACACCATGAGATTGTTTATTGTGATATAGTAATCATACCCATCTATCTACGAATAACTTGCTCTTACGTTCAGAAAGGAGTCCCGTAAATCACCTGTGTTTTAATCATTTGCTCTGCACAGGAAATTCACTAACTTTCACAAACAAGGTTTGTAACTATGGTCTAATTTCATATGTAAAATATTTTTGCATACCACATGCGTATTGAGAATACATGCAGTGTATATGGGACTATAATTTATGATTTGGCATCAATTTCAGAAATTTTGTCTTACAAATTCGTTTCACGGCGACCATATTTTTTCCAAATGCATCATTTGATGATCCATCTGTAGTTACCAATTTCACCAACTTTTTTCCCTGTCAAATATTGTATTCTAAGAAACATTTACTCCAACCCTCTCGGAAAACAGACATCTTCTAACTTTTGTTGTGTCATGTTTCATACGAGAATATTGACAAAGTCTCCGAACATTTGGACAAAATCTTAAGTGAGAGCTAATGATAAAAAAAATTTAATAACAGAGACAGTATACCTTTACATCAGAACTTTCGTCAAAGCTAACTTGCCTAAACAATGGGCCTGATTCATAAATCTACTTCAGTAACTGATCACATTTTAAATTGCATACCATATCTTTCATATGTCTCACGGAGCAAAGTTTGCCGGAGCACAGGCTTATATTTTCAAATTTATGCTTTACAAGCTTCTACGGGAGACACATTCCCACTAACCTAACATCCACAATGACCTTACCTTTACACACAAAATTCACCTTCAGAAACAAGCTTTTCCACCTTGCGCCACACAACACCGTTCTTGATACTCGCAAAACCTTGCATTCCAGTCGCAGCGTCTTGCTAATCGCTTTTGGCTGAGTTGTAAACTTCCCCTTTTGACCAGCAGGGTCAATATTCTACCTACCACACATGTCACTGCACGGCCACTGTTTTTTATTCCACGCTTCTCATCCATTCTAAGATTTGTGACGTACCCTTACATGTTTGATCGTATTTCAAAAATGATCTTCACAAAGTCGTATTCTTTAAAACGGGCACATCGATACACACTATGACCAACCGCCCTTATTGTCATATAGTAACACCAAAAATATTTCCCCCTTCCCTTTCTCCTTCCCTTCCACGATATCCATTTTTTCATATAAACCTTAACTTTCCCACAACCCTACTTCACTAGTACATACCGTATAAATACCCCACCCGTATCGCAATCACAATACACGAAAACAACATTAATATTTATAGAATGAAGTTGTGAAACAAGGTTAATATTGCAAAAAAAACACTTATTTTGTTTTACAACAACAGCCTGTACACCACGTACTATCTCTTGGTTCTGAGGGTTGAAACCGCGTCGACGTATTAGCGTAGCTTTACAGACCAACCGTTTCGTCCCACACTCCCTCATTGAGGACATCTTCCGGAACTGTACTGCAATCACATGACTGGCGCCTCTCACCTAGACATTAAGTGGAATGTTATGGAGCGTTCAGATGAACGAAAGGGCTACGACACACAGCAAGAATGAGCACGGCAACATATTATGCCTCCGATGCACGTCACTTGGCAATGTGTTCCTGTCGTTAATGAAGCAGAAAGTCTGCACGTGGAATGCGGCAGAAAACGTTCTGCCGTCACACGACTAGAAACACAGGAGATGATATTAGATAGATCAAAGACAAAGAGAGCTTGTACTACTGCATCCCCCCGAGAAGCCGGGCGTTGGCCATGGGCCATACTTTTCAGTCACCTCCAAACTGCAGCTAGCACATAGC
>JAROYE020000166.1:0-18884 GCA_029619315.2 Dynastes maya | reverse complement strand
AATACGTACTTCAAACAGAATCGCAAATGAATTTCCTCGATGTATTCCGCTAGATACAAGGAATTGCGATTTATTAGCAGCTGTCCTGCTAGCATGAAAGATTCATATATGCGTTTTGTTATTAGATTTATTACTGTCATCCGTAAAGATAACTTGACATGAAATAGATTGCAAATGCCTTTTATTCTCGCTAGAAATATGCAATTTATCAATAAATTCCGTTTAAATTGTTTGCAGGTTCCGCCAGAGTTTGGAAAAACTTGCTTGGTGGCAAGATTTTTGGGCGGTAAGTTCCAGGACAGCTACACGCCCACCATTGAAGATTTTCATAGGAAATTATATAGGATAAGGGGTGAAATTCATCAGTTGGATCTGCTGGATACATCGGGAAATCATCCTTTTCCAGCTATGAGGAGATTATCTTTTTTGACAGGTAAGTTAATTCGTTCAAGTTATTAATTAAACAGGCTTGCGTTTTTACACCTTGTTGAATGTAAAATGTTGCTTTTAATTGAACTTGGGGAATTTGGTGACCTTGATTTCAAGTCTGTATTTGGTTTTATTTTATCACGTAAGGCAGGGATTCCCTAACTGTGCGCCGCAGCGCCCCGGCTTCGAAGCTAATGAAACATTCTAGAACATCTAGAATAGATCGTAGTATTTTGGAGAAATCTTTAGGAAGCCCTAAATCTCTCAAATAAAAGCAATTTTTAGTAAACACCAGCAAATTATTGTTAGTTTTATATGATCAATAAAAACCATGACAATTGTATAGAAAAAAAAAAACTGTGTGTAATAGAGACAAACGATGATTGGTTGGGTTATTAGTACGTCACAACTAACTCAGAAAATCAAAAATTATCTAATCACATGGTATACTTAGAATTATGAAAAACTGTACGTCCCACATCCAGGTAACTTATCCATTTATCCTACAAAGGTTTCACCCAATCATCTTCAACTTCCTTACGTAAGTTTAACTTTCTTAAGCCAACCATCCATATATATCACGTACTTCCTTTCAAACGCCCTTCTCCAACTCCCCAGGTGTGCAAACTCTCTCTCTCTCTCCTAGATGTTTAGGTAATCGTGATTAATTATTTAAGCCAGGCGAAGGCAACTTTCCCTTAAAGTAACTAAACACTGGCATACTCTGAAAGCTTATCTCGCCGCCCGTAGCTACGGGGC
Organism: Dynastes maya; assembly: GCA_029619315.2. Classification (NCBI taxonomy): domain Eukaryota; kingdom Metazoa; phylum Arthropoda; class Insecta; order Coleoptera; family Scarabaeidae; genus Dynastes; species Dynastes maya. The sequence continues at coordinate 17,696 of JAROYE020000166.1, read as the reverse complement.
ATTATTTATGAATGTTTGACACCGAATTGTTCGATCGAAAGGTTGAGAAAGTCGAGACAACGAGTCGAGTGCTTGGATTATTTACGATCCGTGTAACTCGAAGCCGTTGTATTCATATCTTTTCTGCTTAATAAATAGATATGATACGTATAGGCTAAGGTAAGTTCGTGAACGGATTATCCAGCTGTTTTCCTTGCTACGTTGCAAAGACAGTGGCTCCGTCAAATTGAAGATTTCTGAAGGATTAAGTGTGGATACTGCTCATGGTTTTATTTTATTGCTATACATATTGGTTGTCAGAAAAATCAAGACGCATTTTTCTCTGTTTTAAAACGTGTATTTATTTATATAAAGAACAAAGATCAATCGATGATATATTGCCCATTTTCCTCGATAAGCTTTTGCCATCGTTCAGCGAGTTTCATAATTCCTCGTTAATAAAGGGACCTGTCCTTATCGGCGAAAAAATGAACAAGGTGTTGATTTACATCTGAATTGAAGTCTGATGGCGCAAGGTCGGGTGATCAAACTTTTAGGATTAACGAGCTTTGCACGTTTCTGGACGACGGATTCGTTCAAACTGTTCAAATGCCTACCGTACACTTCTGAATTTATTCTTTGGTTCCTTGGTAGAAGCTCAAAAAACACGACGCCTTTAAAATCCCATCACACTGAGAGTATAATCTTCCTCTGATGATTGTCTGCTTTTGACGTCATTCGAGGCGGTTTATCTTGCCGCGACCAAGATAGTTTGCTCACTTCTCATCACCTGTAAATCAATAGCTTCAAAAAATGATCGTCTTTTTCACATTTTTTCTGATTTTATTTGAAATTGTCAAAGAAAAGATAAGTTACGCTTTACAGACATTAACGTTTCGGAAACGGTAACAAGGGATACGTACTTATACGCGGTTCGGATATCAGTGCTTCATAATAACCAGGCTAAGGCCGCTCAATTGTGGAACATTGACGAAACTTCGCAAAAGTCGACAAAGGCCACCTGAATGCGTAGCATAGGTGAGTTTCCGCCGGTTATTGCAAAAGTCGGCTTTAAAATGCCGCCCGATTGCGCCATCCAGAGGGGTTCCTTCTGCCCCACTGGAGACCGTGCAGACTATGTAATTTTGACGGTTTACATACCCGTATCTGGGGTGACGTTGCGCTTTTTGTTAACGACGCATTACGATCTTGTACGTAACGAGTACAAGCAAAACAATTTTAATAAAATACATCATTGTACAACTTCTATAATGATTAGTCTGAGCAAACAGCGGTAACAGTCAGTGTAGTAGATATGTGGTGCGGAGTCGGCGATTATTTATTTCACGCGTTCACAGCGTCAGTACTAAATCGATGCTGTATGCGAGTAGTTGTGTGTATATGTAGGCTATCGTAACTTATTTCGTAATTGTACGCTTATGTTTGCTTTAAAAATGTCGCAGTTAGGTATATCGCGAAAACGACCAATAGCAGACACAGTTAAAAACTTTATAGTGGACATGCCGGACTTAATTTTTGATGGCGCTAAAATTCAATGTCTAGTTTGTAAAATCCCTTTAATGTGTTGGTCCAGAAGCCATTGTCAACGTCACATCGAAAGCAAACAGCATTCTTCCGTAAAAAGTGGCATACGAGACCAAGAAAAATTTACATTTGATTTATGTGTTACTCTTATTTTATGTAATATATCGTTTCGTTTACTAGACAAAGATGCATTTGTCTCCTTCTGGAATAAATATGCGGACTGTAAATTACCTAGTCGGACATCGATACGAAATGTAGTGCCATTTGCTCGTGAACATATAGAAAAAAGAATGAAAACGGAATTGAAAGATAAAAAAATGCGGTTGTGTGTAGACGAAACAACATATTGTCAAGAACATTCTGTAGTTAATGTAATGGCACGTACAATGGAACCACATCGACCGTCATTCTCCTTCTTACTTGCTTCCAAAAGAGTTATAAATTGTACTGCCGATGAGATTTTAAAGGTGGTGTTGAACTCATTGAACAAATTTTAAATTTCAACTAAGCAACTTTTAATGTTTATGAGTGATGGTGCCGCAAACATGCGTTCTTTGGGCCGATCTCTTAAAGAACACAGTGGTAACTTCTATAACGTGTAAAATCCACACTCTAAATCTTGCGGCACAAACGATTCCTACATGTTTTCAACTAGTAAATGCATTGATTGCTAGTACAAAGGCAGTGTTTCTAAAGTCCCCGAAACGTACCCGACTATTTCACAAACCGTATCCTAATTTACCAGAACCACCACAGCCGATTGTTACACGTTGGGGAATATGGTTGCAGGCTGCGTTTCACTACAACAAATATTTTGATCAAGTAAAGGAGGTACTTTTAAAATTCAATCCGACAAAAGCTGCAGCAATCAAGAAAAGCCAGGAAATATTTCAAGATAGTCAGGTTAAAAGAGATTTACAAACTATTCACAACAATTACTTCGGACGAGCGCAGGGAATAGAAAAATTACAAAATGTTTCGATGTCGCTAGTGGATTCTGTTCATGTTGTTTACGCACAGTTATGCGCTGTAGAAGGCGAAACAAATTGGTGTGTAATACGAAAATTTGAATGTGTTTTAGAGAAAGACTCCGATTTTCTTATATTACGACGAATTTGTGAAGGTGCCTGTGAAGATGCATTAAGTTGTTTCAAAGATTATTTTAAATATTTAAATATAACATCGCTTGATGATCGAACGGTCGTTTTCGGCATTAAAAAACATTTATTCCGCACGTCGTACTCACTTGACGGAAACAGCTGTGAAAACATATCTAATGATTCAAATATTCAACAGATGTTACCCAGTTTGTGATTTCACGGAAGACTTTTAAAACGGTAAGTATTTTGTGTGTAAACTTTTATGCGCTCGCCACGCCTCTGTCTGTTACCGCATATTTGCCCAGGTTAGTAATGAATAAATTTACATAATATGTACACGATAGTTCAATATAAACAGCAATACATACAAGATACGCTCAAAATAATCGGTTCTGATACGTGAAAAATTAATTAATAAAACGAAAGCTGATTACATAAAGTAAAAATATAATATTACGTCCTTTTGCAGATCAAATTTAAATCGGACAAACTTCGATGGTTCGCCGCAATATATAATAATACCCAAATCTTGTACGGCAGATCTTATTGAGTCACGAGGGTGTACATTGAAATATGCAAATGCTTTTAACGAATGGTTTCAATGAACCAGCCTGTATATTATCGCATTTTTCGTATCTTCGAGATTGAAACGTTGCAATATTTTTCTTTGAAACTATTTCAATCCTTATAACAACTTGAAGAAATTACTTAAACTAATTATTATCTCTATAAACATGGATGCAAAAAATATAAAAGATATTTCCAATCCGGCGTTATATGTTTAACTCAGACGTAATGTAAATTTAATCCTAGCAGTAACGCAGGCTATTTTATCTAAACCGAAGGAACCAAATTAATCCAGTCTATAATAGGGAATACACAATTAATATAGATTAACGCCGTAAAAGCATCTCTAACGTCTCAACTAACCTTGACTAAAACCCACAAGTAACTAACCTCATCAAATATGTAACAGTGCCGTTGTGTTTAGGGTCTGGATACTCTATATTCAGCGTAATATCTATCCAGATAATAATTTAGCGTCCTGAAACGATGAGAAATTTTATTAGTTAGGATATGGTGAATATATCTTGTGGTCTCAATATGCATTAAGATAGGATGTATTGTATTATGGGGATGGTCTCCAATTTTCCATCGGTATACGGTTTTGTCCCAGTATTTGCCATATTTTCTAGAGAAGCTGAAAACATGTGATAGTAATACCATATGATCATAAGAAGCGTAATGGAGAGATTTAATTATCTTTAATGTTGGTTACAACTACATTTGACAGTTAAATCTTCCTATCATAATACGAAGATTGAAACTTCAAATTACGTTTGATATATTTGGCATTAACGATGGTGCAAATAGGTTTCTGTTTGAAGCGTAGATGGCTAATTTAAAAATTTTAAGAAATAATAATAAAGCTAGCAAATATTTTTTTTTTTTCACTGTAATTTAGGAAATCTGATTATAAACGAGCAAGGTAATCGTTCTCTCGTTTTGTCACGTCCCGCTTGTTTATTTTTCGTTAAATTTTGGGAAAACATGCGTTGTTTTTTGTGTTACGATTCTTTTATAAAAATAAAATTTAAAATTTAAATGTGAAATAATTAATAAAAAATAAACTTTTTCCCCCAACGGAACCAATTACAGGACAAAATAATAATAAAAATACATGTGCCAAATAAAAAGAGAAAAAATAAAATTAATACTTAATAAAAGTAACTGAAAATAAAAAAAAAAAAATAATTTTAAATATATATATCCCCACCGTTTAAATGCATCGCGCACCGAAAAAAATCCTGCATAATTTTTATTTGCTTCACACACATTTTTGAAGGCGATTTCAGCAGCACTTTATTCGGGGAGCAAAAAGCCGAAAGATTGAACACTACGCGAAGACAACGGGGAAAACTTTTAAAATTAAATTTTTTGACAGCAGATAGCGCAATCGATTTGTTGTCAAAAGGTTTGTAGAAAACCCGCGCACTGAAATTTGCCTTTTTTCCAAATACTCCGAACCGATGTCGTTCCAAAATGGGCATAGTCTATCCCCCCTCACCGGATAATCCCTCGATCCAAAAAGATAGGAATTTAGGAACCTTCGCTGTACCCCCTCAATAGAATCCTGTGGGTTTGTAGTAAGGATCCCAACAAGGAAAGCAACTCTACCCCGATTTAAGACAAAGCTCTATCCCACTTTTTCAAAATGTTATTCGTGAAGTATTTCGAAATCGTATGAGAATCCTAACATGGCTCGGCCCAGGAACACGTCTGCGAACATGCTGCTTTTAAAAGGGTAGTTGACTATCAAGAAACTCCTAATCTTTTTGGTCTCGCTCCTTGCAGCGGGTAGCCGCTTAAAATGACGTAGTAGGAAGCCTTTTTTCCTTTGCGAGTATATGTTTTCATACGTGCATTTTTCTTATTTAAAATAAACTATTTGCTTGGCACCAGGAAAAACGTAAACTCTATTTTCAGATAAACCCCTATCATTAATGGAATCAATTTTCCTACACCTTTTCATATCTGTAAGCTAGGGGATCACGATCAAAAGTTCCAGCAGACGTCAGGAAAAGCACAAAGAGCAAAGGGCCTAAATTGGATCCCTTTTGAAAAGCCCTTACTAATGCTATTCACATGAGCGAAGCCATTAGGAAAACATAACAGACCGCTTTTTTTTAAATAGGACTCCATAGACTCGAAGGCGAGGTACATGCCAAAAGAAATTAAATTTAAAAAGCATAAATATGATCATTCGTCAAAAACCTTTGAAAAACCGTTATATAAACGATTCCCCCCACATCCAATGTGTCATTGTAAAATGTGTAACTGTCGCTAAGTTAGTTGTTGTGATCTTTTAGGGATAAAAATGTTGCTTCGCAGATTATAGGCTGTACATTGTTGAATATAGAAAAATATAAAAGTTGTTTTATTACCTTGGCGAAATCAGATAAAAAAAGTAAGGACATAGTTTTTGGGACGCGTGCTGCTTCCCTTTTTTAAGAACTGGCGAACCCTTTTCGTTTCCAGGGGGCGAGATCAAGGCGTAGGGAGGGGTTTTCCCAAAAGTCTCAAACCCCAACGTTGATAGTTTTATGGGTTATGGGCCGTGTGCGGAGGGCGTTGTCTTGCACAACAAAACTTTCTTTGAGCGTAGCCCCGGCGTTTTTTTTCAAATTGGGTTTCGTTTATTCCCCAACAAAACACTGAACTCGCATATTTATGGAGCACCCTGAAAAAGTAGTGTCCAGCACCTTTACACCCACCAAAAAAATGGATCGTCCCGTTTCCTTTTTGGGGCAAGGTAATAGCGAGCTGACTGTTTTTAGCTTTTATAGCTAGCAGCAAAGGACGCGTCGGATTAAATTCCGACACATGACCACAGAGGCCCCAAACTCAACGCATGCGCAAGGGGCCCGCCCTACGAAGTTCAAAGTTGTTAGACGAAAGCCTAAAAATATTTGATTACCCTCCGATGATTTTTGTAAGGTCTAGAGAGTAGGGTTTTTCTTTTTTAAATTTCCTTTTATTCCGACATAAAAAGCAGTGGAAAGAGTCCGGGAAAAAAGGCCCCGAAATCTTCCCCTTTGGTACTAAAAATACACTAAAAAGTAAGCCAAGGTCAATGTCATTGGCCCCCATTGGAGTGACTTTCACCCAAGTTGCGGTCCGGGGGAAACTAGTAGAGCGACCTTTTTTCGACCTTTTTTTTCATTTATCAGCTCCGAACCCCAGTACAAGATTCATGACAAGAATTTTTTGGTTTTTTTTAAAGGGGAATACGTTAAAAGGAGAAAATCACGAAAAAAGCAACAAAAAAAAGTTGCCCCAAATTTTAAAAAAATGATTTTGGTTTTAAAAAGTGAAGTGGTTTTATTAATTTTTAAGAACCAAGCAAAATTCTAGGGTTTTCTTTGGGGAAATGAAAAAAAAACTCTTTTTTTTCTTTTAAAAATTTTACCAACCTGGTTCTGTTCGAAATTTTGGGTAAATCTTTTATTGGGTTTTCTAGCAATTTGGAAAATTTTTGGTAGGTGAGTCTTATCTGAAAAATTGGTCTAAAGGATTTGGTTTGGGGATTTTTGGGAAAGTCAGCTTTGAGTTTTAACTTTTGATTCGCTTAATAAATTTTTGGGGAAATTTTTCAGAACCCTCTCATTTTAACAGGATGAAGGATTTTTTTCTTAAATTTATTTTAAGGTCCTGATGATGCAAATTTTTGACCCGGGTTGAAAAAAATCCAGCTTGTCCCAAAAGATATTCTGTTCCCTTTACCCGCTTTTAAATAAAACCATTTTTTTTTTTTTTCCTTAATGCCCAGATCCCCGTTATTTCTCAAACCTTAGATCGTTGAAAATTTTTGAAATTGTAATTTTGCCGGTTTCTTACGAATCTTTGTTTTTTACATCTGGTTTTTAATGAGTTTTCGACGCCCAAAGAGTTCTAAATAGATAATCTATGCCCCCGGGGAATTTACATAAAATTTTCTTTTCAAGAATCTAAGAATCTCAAAACTGAAAACGTCAAGACATTTCGCCCCCGCTGTACGAGATATTCCAAATTTAACATTAAAGCCAACACGTAACCGTTTGCACCTTTTTCCCGCAGTCATTCCCCCAGCACACCACCGTTTAACCCCAACACCAACACACCGAAAAGCTTTTAAAGGAACGTTACAATGGAAAATTGGTTGTGCCCCTAACCCACAGCGCTGAAAAAGAGGGAGCGTTTTTCGGGGTAAAAATACATTTTTGTTATCTCCTCGCCCCAAATAGGTTCAAATAGGTTAGCGGGGTTATTTTAATAATCATATAGTGAAATAATTTACGTTACGGCGCCCGGTTTAGCTTCTCATCTTTCTTTCATTGTCGCCAAGCAAAAGTAAATGGAAAATAAAAAAATGTGTAAGTTTTCTTTAAAATTTGGAGGTTACCATGATATGGAAAAGGATTTACCCTTTTGGTTTTTTTTTTTCCCATATTCAATGGATGAATTGTACCGGGGTTTAGTTATTTTTAGGCCGGGCATAGAGAGCTTCGCCCCCGGGTTTAAAAAGGGAAGGTTTACCGCGACCACGACGTATAAAATTTATTGATTTTTTTGGGAAAACATTTTTCTCACAACCTTTTTGCGGCGAGTCGAAATATAAAAGATAAATTTTTTGTTTTTAAAGTATGTCAAACGTACGAAAGGAAAAAAAAAATACTTTGGCTAAAAAAAGCATTTAAATTTATCGGTAAATTTTCCCGGTTTTTGAACAAAATTTGCAGTTTAAAGTTTTTTTTTCCCCCCAAAATACCTTAATGTTGGAAAAAAGGGCAACTGTAAAAGACAATACGTTAGAAAAAAACTTTAAAAAAATAGGTTTTTGGTTTGGGGGCCTTAGGAAATAAAAAAAGTTTTCACAAAATTTTTATTCAAAACTTAATGTTTAAAATATTTTACGAGCTCCGCCCAGCTTCATTTGGGCCCAACCGAAAAAAATTTTCAAATTAACAGTTTTGAAAAATTTTTAAAACCCAATAGGGGAATAAATTCTCAATTTTTATTTGAAAAATAACAGTTTAAAAATATAGGGCAAAAAAATAACGGAACTGATTGAAAACAAATTGGGAAAAACCGATTAAAATTAAAACACCCTCGCAGGGGAAAAATCCAAAATTTCCGGAGCATTGTTGAGTTCGCATATGCGGGGCGGGGTTGACTGCAACGTCTTTTTCATGATATCCCACAACAATCAAATGGACGAAAGGTCCGGACACTAAAAACCCCAAAATTTTAAAACCCGGGAAATTTCCGGTTGACAGACTTTTCTTTGGATTTTTGGAAGTATGACATGAAAGACACCGTATTTGCTAAAAAAAAAAAATTAAGTTTTTTCCGGGGGAAAACCTGCGTTTTTCCAAAGAGGCAAAAAAGGGGACTCCTCGGGATGCAAATTTTTTCTGAGTTAACAATCCCGTTTAAAAAAAAAATTAAAAAAAAAAAAAAAAAGTGAAATTTTTCCCAAATTTCCTCAAACCCGACTTTGAACTCCGGGACCTTTTTAAAGGGGAAACTCAAAAAATTTGGGCACGGGAAAACACTAAAAACAGTTCACAAAAAAACCCTTCCCACAACATTAAATTTTGTACTGGACGCAGGGTTTCGATAGCCAAGCTATCTTTAAATCAACAGCAAAAACTGAACTAAAAGCAAAGGAAAAATAACCTTATATAGCAAAAAAATTTTATGCAATATGAAAATTTTAAAATAGTGAAATTTTTAATGCCCCCGCTTAATTGCACAGGACTAAAAAATACCCTTTAAAGGAAATGAGCCGAATAAAGGAGTTATCCTAGTTTAAAATGAAGGGGTTTCATTGCACATGGTTAAAATTAAAAACTATAAATGTTTAAAACAGATGTAACAAGGGAAAAAAGGCTGGAATTTAGTGGTCCAAATCTGAATTTCATTAAGTGAGTTTTTTTTTGAAATTTTTAAAAACCCTTTCATAACAATTTAAATTTGAAAAAGTACCCCTTTTATTTTTAATTTAAAACTTATATAAACCCTTATGGTTATTTTCAAGCAATGTGGGGGAAAAGCTAGATTTATAAATTTTGAATTTGAAAATGAGCCCAAATGTTTTTGACCTAATTTTTGATCTTTTTGTACCCCCAATATACACTTGATCACAACCCTTAAACATAAAAATTTTGAAAAATTTTCCTTTTTTCCCAGGGTTATCCAGGGGTTTCCTTGGGAAATTTTCCCAAAAAAGGGTTTTTAAAGGGTTTTTGCTCGAAGAGAAAAAAATCTTGCGGCAATCCTAAAAAAAGTTTTTTTGAAGCCCCTGGTGAAAACATGGAAAAAAAGGGTAATTTAACAATTTTAATTATTGGGCCCTTTAAATTTGCGTTCTAATGTGCTTACTTTTCCCTTTTTAATTTCCAAAAATTTTTTTAAAAATGTTTGGGGGGCTTTTTAAATTAGGTTTTTTTTTAAAAAGGGGGGGACGCATCTTCAGAGAACCCTTTTAAAGGGTTTAAAAAATTTTGATGATTTTTTTTAGTTCATTTTGATATCTATCTTTTTTAAAAGGGAAAAAATTGAGAAAACCGGTGCCCCAAAAAGTTAATAGCCGAAAGTTTGGTTAAAATGAGTAAATTAAAATTTGGTAAGTTTAAATCTATTTAAAATTAGGGGTTTCCCTTAATACGTTTTTTTCAAATTTTTATTTTTTTTCTTTTTTCCCTAACATGTCAAAGGAAAGGAATCCTGTGTTTTTTTTCTTGGGGGTTTAAAGGGGGAAGGGGGAAAATTTGAGTTAAGTTTTTCCCTTGAAACCGATTAAAACTTTTACTGATGTCAAAGATGAAAAAAAAATGTCATCGACGTATTAAACCCAAACCCGGGGGAAATAAGCGAAAGTATTTTTCAAAGGCATTTTAAATTTTCCCCTAAAAAGGTTAGCCATAAAAAGGAGGAAAGCTGTTACCCATGCTGTTCCCCCGTTTGTTGATAAAAAATGTTTTTAAATTTGGGAAAAAATTTGTTTTAGCAAAGTTTTTTCAAAGAAATAAAATTTGTAAATTTCCCCTCATCCATTTGGTTTCTAACAAAAAGTGTTTCTAAAATTTTCCCAAAATTAAAATTTAACCGGAACACAGGGAACAAAGAATTTGTCAAAAGATACTAAAACCCCCCGTCAGTAAACTCAATGTCCTTAGTTTTTTCAATGAACCGTAAGAATTTTTAATAGCCAAATCCGGAAATTTACAGGAAAGGGGGCAAATTTTAGATAACCACCTGGAAAGTAAGTAAATTTGGGCTGTTTAATTCGAAAAAATGGGTTTCATGCCTTTTTTTCCCGGGGTTTTGTATTTTAGGTAAACAAAAAATCCTAGGTAGTTTCGGGTTGATACCGTTAGTCTAAAAAATAAATGTCGCTAATTTAAAGCCTTTTTAAAACCAACATGGTTTTTTGGTTTCCCGTTTTCATTTAAAACAAAGGATTTTTTGATAAAATTTTGGGAAAAAGAACTTTTTGACAAATGGTGTTTACCCAACAAAATAATCTTTTTTGTCTAAAATGACTACAAATGTTACCTTGCGGTTTTAAATAAAAAAATTTTGTTTTTTTGTCTTCTTTGCAATGATTTTATCCTTTTGTGGGAAAAGTAAAGGGGCATTCCCCTTTCAATTTTTCAAAAAAAATTTTATTTTAAAAAGCGGTACGAATTAAAATTTTTTTTGTTTCCAAACAAAATTACTGAAACGCGTTTTATTTCCAACTATAATTTCTCAACCGGAGGGGTTATTTAAATTTCAGGTTTTATTTTAAACTTTGTTTAAAAAGTCGATCTCCTTTTTTGCAAAAGACCATGTGACTCGTTTTTTAATAATTTCAGTTTTGGGGTTTAAATTTTCTCGGAAGGTTTGGTTTTTTAAATGGTGATAATTTTGGGAAAACTTTTTTTCTGAGAACCCTTTTTTATCGAAAAAATTCTTTGCAATAAAGTCTTCAATCCCGTTGAGGGAAAATTTAACCCTCAAAATTTTAAAAAAACATAGGTTTTTACAAAATTGGGAAAGGTTAAAACTATTGTTCTAACTCTAGTTTATAATTTTAAAATACTGATATTTTAAATTTTTGAATTTTAAACCCAAAAAACTTTTGGCCCAAAAATAGCTTATTTAGGGCCCAAAATTGATTTACCTTTAAAAATTTGAATGAAATCCCGGAAAAAAAATTAAAAATTTTCCACAAACTTTCAGAAAAATTAAAATCAGCATTAACTAGGGCCCAATCTTTCTTCTTACCTTTAAAAAAAGGTTTAGTAAAATAGACCCGGGAAACCACACACTAAACGGGAAAAATCTAAAACTGTGGCACTGGAACACAGTTCACTAAAACCTTTCCCCAACACTTAAACTAAAGGACGCATTACCGAAGATGGAAATTTAAATTTGCGTTTAAAACAGTTAAAGGGGATAAATTTCGTTTCGGGCCAAATAATTTGCTTCGGCTACCACCCACAAAAACTTCAAAAGCGACTCGTCCCCTCCCCAAAGACGATGTCCAAGTAACACTACCACCCCCTCTATATCCAATTTTGCACGGGGCTCAGCCCCTTTTAAAATGCTTCCCCTTCCCCTTTAGGGGGCAATAAAAAGGTTTTCTTTTGCCTTCGCGAAAAAAACGAAATTTTTCCTTTGTCCCCCCGGGGTTTAACTCATGAAACTTAACCCCGAAGTAAACCCAAAACCAAAATTTCTTTCTTCTGAAGGGAAAATAAACCTGCAAACACAAATTTTCCCAAAAGACTCACTCCAGAGTACATCAACACTTCTTTGTTTAAAACGGGCCCATTTGAAATTTTAATTCTGCCAAAGCTGCTTCAAACGTCGGTTAATTTTGGGCTTTTTCACATATCGGGGCTTTTTAGTACGGAAACCGGGTTTATTTTTACAATTTACAATATTCCGAACAAATATATCTAGAAAATGCTGAAGAATATTCCCATTTCGTCGTTTATGAATGATGAATGAAATTTTTTACAACCCAAACATCTATTTCGTAATTTTGGGAAAGCTAAAAAAATTATTTTTTTTTTATATTTTCGATTTTTATAAGGCAATACGTCCCTTAAACCCAAAATCTCTCCTAAAATCCCCTACAGCATATTTTAGCTTTGATATTACATTTGTGCGGCGTTTTTTCCCCTTGAGCGATAAATGCCAACAACACTACAAATTTTTTGTGTGGGCCAACTTTAAAACGGGGCGGGGGCCCCTAATTTAATAGTTTACAGTATCTTAGTTCTAGGACGGTTGAGAATAGAGTCTTTTAAAGTACATCGAAAATGCAGCTTCAAACCTTAGTATATAGTTAGATACACAACAGTATATAGTTACATACATACATAACACCAGATGTCCATATAGTTAAAATAGAGGAAGTATAACAATGCAAGCTACTTATATGATTTCTTAAGTCCTAAGAACAATGGTCAAATAACTTTCTAAGGGTCGAAACTCGAACAATAACAAAAGATACAAATCTTATCCTTTAGACCAGAAAACAATGCAAAGGATCGTTAAAATACAATATGCACACATGTAAAAAGAAAGTAGAATGTGCTGAAACACTTGTACCTAAAAAAGAGGAAGTAAAATATAATCTGAAACTAAAGAAAAGGGAGAGTATTTAACAATACAGTCCCGAGTTGAACTTCACCATCATGGACAGCGTTACGGAAAAAAAGCTACCGAGTATACGTAAGTTATCGAAAAATAGGATCAAAGCAGAATTAAAAGATAACAGCTGTGGGTATGTCTTGATGAGACGACAGATTATAATAGAAAAATTGCAAAATACCGGGTTGTCGTTAATAGGATCGGTGCAAATTGTGGACGAAGTTAATATATTGCTACACGGTTATAGACGATGCAAGAAAGGTTCGCCTGTAGCAAAGTTCGACAGTGTTTTTTGTCTAAAATTTAACAGTATAAACCGTCAATTTCGAAACACTCTTCAAACATCCATTTTATCGATTTTGTCATCCTCCTCTTCCACTTTGGCAACTCATTTACATCAATTACATTTTAAATTGAGTTTAAAAATTTCTTAACTTTAAAAAATAGTAAAGGAAATATTCCAAAAAGGACATTTTCCGACAATACGGCACCAAGAATGGTAAAGCCAATTTACTGCTCAAGGTCAAACCGCTTGATGAGTCAAATTGCGTTCCATTACCTTTATTTTCATTCATTATACAGTGTGAGTCCGAAGAAACTTACAAAACTCCAGAAGTGTATTAATACGTGAAAATAATGTAGAAAGACCAATATGTTCTTACCGATATTTCATTTGTTTCCAAGTTATAACGTAATAAAAAAAATTAGGTCGGGGCCTCTTGAATGGTCTAGTTTCGCTTGTTACTCCAGTAAATACGTCTTAAATAAGAAATATCCTTCGCATCATCACGATACCACGTTGTTAGGGGCCTAGTAAAAAATGAAGTTTACAAGTTAAAAGTTGATCAATCGGAGAGCAACAGGACGCCTTCGTTGACGAAGCGTAAAATGTTTAGGGTGAATGGCGATATTTTTGAACATTATTTAAAGAATGCTAGATTAAAAAAAAGTTAATGCATAAAATTTGTTATTGCAATTACGTTATAAATCGAAAACAAATGAAAACGAATAAGAACATATGGGTGTTTTGAACGAGTATATCAGTGCATAATTCTCGGATCCTGGAATGTGGTCCGTTTCTTCCGGATTCCACCCTGTAAAATGTTAAGATACATCTTGCAGCGTATGTGAAAAAACAATTAACACAACAAAAACAAGAAAAAAAAGGATTTTCCAACGTATACACCTGTACACCCTAATATAAGTAGAGCGGCAAATATGGCGCCATTCAACAGAATCGGAATCAGTGCGCAACGGCCGCTTATTGTAAATACGATTGTGAGTCACAGCAGAATGTTTGATATTTCGAAATTAATACACAGAGTAAAAAAAATAAAAAGCTGACGCAATGAATGTTTAGTAATTAGAGCGTATATATATATATATATATATATAATATATATATATATCGTATAACGGATGGTACACGCTGAGGTGTTTTTAGTTTTCATTTGATTTTTTATTTGATTGAAACGGTCATTATGCGTTGTACATGGGAATGTAATAAGGAAAATAACTGAGCAAAAAACGAACGCTTTTTTTATTCGTTTGACTTAATAATTAACTGTAAATAAGACTATAATAAATAAATTCTACCTTCTTAATAATGCGGATAGGCTTTTTAAAAAGTGGCACAAATCAGATAAGTTTCCACATTGGCCGCGGCGAAGGATGTTCGCCGAGACGAAAAAAGGTTTTTCTTAATTTCGAAAACGGACCGTTACAACGTAGTACCGAAGTAAGACAGGCGTAATTTAAATTAATCTTTAGACTTAGTCCAGGGAATCGCAGATGCCCCATCGGCACATTTGTCTTAATCTCGTGTAAGGCGGATTCTTTAAAACACTATTCGAAACTTAGACTAAAACTGTCACTTGGTTGCATCGTTATACTGTGTAACAAAGTACAACTTCGTCCACGGACTTGCACGGATTCTTACAACGACAATCCAGGAATTTTGCAAATTTTCTATCCGCGTCTTCTAACCCTTTGTAATGTTTCTAATATCTTTAGATGGTTTCAACAAAAATATCGAGAAATCCCTCGCTCATCTTAATAGCTCTAGCTCGGCAGGGACGAATTGCAAAATAACGGATTGAACTTCTTGAAAATGTTCATTATAAATAAAAAGCGCTTTTAACCACGTTCCCCAACGTTAAGAATGGGCTGTGGATGAGTTCTCCCCGAATACCAGGGCAAACTGTGGAATGCCCTAGTCCTTTAGGACGTTTGAAAGAAACACTTTTTTGTGTGCTATTAATGCATCCACCTCCGGGTAACACTCTCGATAGTTGTGCACAAGATGTAAAGCATGAGACTTACCACGTAACATTGTAATAAAAGGTCGTTCACACTGTCTTTACAGGGAACGGCCTACACTACACATTGTTGCGCACCATCGCCCATGAACAACAACCGTTGACTGGGACACTTGAAATTTTCTGTAACGTTCGAGAAACGTACGCCGTAATTGCTTTACAGACACTGTTTTAATCTTCTGACTGCGCTAATAGAATTGCAAGATTTGGTTTAATAGGGATCTAATAACGCGCACTATTATATTCAAATAGAATTTTTCTTGCAATCTGTCGTCTCATCAAGACATAGCACACAGCTGTCTTATCTTTTAATTCGGTTTAATCGATTTTCAATGTCCAAGATTCGTGGAATATCTCTCGTAACCTGGCCGAGTGTGTAGTATCCATCGAGTCAATTGTATGCTACCCCAGACAGATTTTACGAAATGCTTTCTTATCAAGTATACGAAGGGGTAGACCACATGACCATAAACGTAAAAGCAATTCTAATGAAATTGACGTTGTTGGACACACCATGTCTTTATTTCGTGGTTGTGCGCTATTATATGTCTTTTCACAATCACGTTTGCTCCAGCACAAAGTAGTTTATTTTTACAAACTTCTACAGAAAATTGTACTCCCATGTAGTGTAAATCCACAAATTCACTAAGAAAAATTAAATTTCGTAGAAATGGCCGGTTATTTTAATAGTACGTTAGACATAAGTCACTAAAGCGAGACACCGACGCTTATTTCTAGATATGCACGAAGTGGTGCCAAACGTAACATCTGCACACTCGTCATTTGTCTGATGAATAGAGCGGTCATCCGTAAATGAATAAGCGCGCTGTTAGTTCGTAGCCGGTCGGATGAATGAACTTTTTTTTGTAGGGCCCCCCACTGTGAACAACGATCCGTATTTATTTTCAACGAACACCAAACACGAGGTGTATATTTGCGCGTCTTCACGACGTAATGACAAGTGTTTTGGTCACAGTCCTAAGTAAATTACATTTTAAATTACCTATGTTACATACATATATACGCCGGCAGCCCTGATTGCGAAACCTGGCGCGTGCGCTCTTGGCCCGCTCCTAACTAATAATTCCCTTCTTTTTCTGTTTGATGTTCTAGTTTGTCTCTTGTAAGATCTAATCAGATTTTCTTTATTTCTAGGCGATGTCTTCGTAATCGTCTTCAGCATGGCGACAGTAGAGAAACCTTCGGAGGAGCCATCCGCCTCAGAGAGCAGATCTAGAGGACCAAAACTCAACGCAGGAGCTGCGGCAAAACAGCAGCGTCGGTTCTACGAGAAGAAGATCATGCCTCGAGTACCGATGTGTTGGCAGGAATTAAATGCTGATTTAGGGGGGGTGGGAATGAAGTAAGTCTTCTCCTTAGCAGCAACATATTTCAGGGCAATTTAAAAATGACTAATGACCACATTACACGCTAGCCGTGAAAGCTAGCAAATTTACCCTCTCCCATCTCCTAGGGTGTTCCTCTTTTCCAAATGAATTACTTCCGCACATTCCCCGAAAATGAAATTACGCGAAAGAGTATTTCCAGAACCACGTCACTTCGACGGACGCTTTAGAATGAGCGGTGGTTAAGGAGTTATTCGTTCGACGTCAGTTGAGTGTTCCCCATGTCTTCACTTGCGCTTGATAGAAAAGGGCGTTTCGCCACCCGTTATTAAATTTAATGTAACTCTAGAGGCTGGAAATGATGGAGTGGACTCGTAGTGTTAGGTGTTCGATAAGCTTTCGTTTGAAAGTCTACCGATCTGTTACAAGCTACAAAACTTCACAAAAGCACCAGTAACCGTACAATATGCAGAACGTAGATGAGGATAAGTGTCAGAGACGGCGTGGTGGACTTTCTTAAAAGAAGTTTGAAATCACATGAGTTAAAAAGTTACCAGAAGAGGGAATGGTGACTGCTGATATGGTAGTTTTCTATTAAAAAATAAATATGGTAAATCAATTTGGTATAATCGCAAAAGCATGCACTCTTGTATCGAAAACCTGCGTTGTACGAGGAGATGCCACAAACTATCAGCCTGACCAGGCCGCATACAAGTTCAAGCGGTTCAAACTCCATCTCATGTGTGCCAGAAAAAAACTATCCAATTGTTCTCAGAAACTATCAGTAACTATGGTTCTTGCATAGACAGTAGAAAAACGAAGGAAAGAAAAAACACATTCTTAAAACTCTGCAAGTCTAATGGTAGGACTCTAAAGCGGATTCAGTCCCCGAAAAGAAAAAAACGAGACGAGATGAAAAACACAGGACATATTTATCTTGTTTGAAGTATCCATGTATGAATTCCTTGAACATTCTCCGTCATTTTTAACTTTTGTGTGCCAACATTTACTATTGATTTTTTCTCAAATACTGCAAGGTGCAGCAAAGTACAAAATTTAGATGACTTAAGCTGATAACTTTATCCTTGTTTAAACCGGGATATTTTGTAATGGAAAATTTTAGCAAATCAAAAGAAGGCTGGATGTAGAAGCAACCTAGTTCTTAACGAGTACAAAAGCATCATCCACTTGATGCGAGCATTCTCGTTAATACCTTT
>JAROYE020000165.1:0-19377 GCA_029619315.2 Dynastes maya | reverse complement strand
AATTCCAGTCTTTTTTTTTTTTTTTCAGTAGAGAAGAAACAGGGCGCACCAGACATGCCACGGTGTTTTTTTTTTTTTAGAAAACGATCTCCCTCCACATTAAGGAAGTAGTATAGCTATTTGTTGTGTACATGTAGAAACAAGTTTTTCAACAAACTCATAAAACACGGTAAAAGTTCACTGTATGTCATAAGTAAGCACTTATTATTAAACGGCCTGTTCCCTGACAAAAGCATTAAAATTCGGGACGAATTATTGTTTCTACGTTTAAAACATCTGAGCCTTCTCAAGTTTGTACTATATTATGCGCATAATCCATGGACCGAGTATCATTTAATGATGTGTGTATCATGCATAATTTACCTTTGTTTTACACTTACATTACCACACAGTCTATAAGTGGATTCTATTAGTTACAACATATAGGCTTAGTTTTTATACTACTTATTGCTGTATTTTTTTTTTTTTTTTTTCTTTGTGTTTATGCAAGACGGCCATCTAGTTAATACTTGGTACCACGTGGTTAACGTGAGCTACAATTGGATAATTGTTGAGGTAATAATGTATACTTTTCTCAAAAAAAGTTACAGACTGTATGGATAAATTTGAAGGGATATTTGAGAGAATAAATTTTTTTGTGAAAATCTCTCCTCACTTTGAGTTAAACGTCACACGGCTCGTAAATTCTTCACAGACATCTGACTAATTGGCACCCCATTTTAATGTGGATTTGGGTAATTTATACTCACGATAAAAATCTTCTGCTAATGTAATATAATCGCCAAGATTTTTCATTTTGAGAATAATTGAATGATATGTTTGTTTATTACCACTTGATTGAATTTGGTTGTGCAAGATGAAATTTAATTATCGTGAATCACGTAAATAGTATAGAGAAGGATGAGCATAGGTCCTTGTTCTTTTAGCCAAAAGCTACCCATCTCGCTCGTTCAAATTGAGTTCAGGATAGGTGTCATGGAGAGTACGTCAGTCTGGAACAAAAATATAATTACGATAATTTCATTACTTTTTTTTATTTTTTTAAACGTGGTATTTTAGGAGAATTTACGGGAAAACACTGCTCGGGCTGCCGCTTTAGCTACACTTCCACCAAGTCCAGTCATCCGATATACATCAACGGTTTTCCGTAATGTTTTGACTCGAGAATTAAAACAAAACATTCTACCAAATAAATATCTGGAAATTAGCCCAAAGCTCACATGATTTGCTCAGCACTATGCATCACGACCCAGAATGTATTTTGATGTCTATATTGTTTTTACGTTAGGAAATATTATTGAATATTTAATTTTTGAACGGAGTTTTATACTCTCGACCTGACAAAAGGTTTTCCACACGATAAGAATAGTACCCAACACTTAAGGCAATCGTAAATCGATTGCTCTGCGTAATTAAATTTGCTTGCCACTTATTGCTTTACTACTTATTTCCTTCACTAATACATCACAGACACCATATGAAAATAGCGGTGCATTCTTGGGCAATTCAATCTATTAAATTTATTGTTACAAAAGTCCTAATTACGTAAGTATTGGATTACAATTTGATCATTCCTTTGGTCTTATGAATATTATTACTTTGTCCTCCAATAGTACTCATTGCAAATCCGGGTGTGTTTCTATGAATGTATTATCAGATGTACCGTGTTTTAGTCATGCTGTTTCAGTTGAAGTATGTACAAATGGATTACATCAAAATTAAAACAAGCTATAACCTTTGTAACAACGTTGTTTGTTAAAAACGTTCAAAATCGTTTTTTATTTGAGAATGTGCAGTATACAATTGTTGTTGAATTATCAATGAACATACGATTTGTAGCCTTTAACAAGCTGTTACCGACCGCAAATATCGAGATGCCTTTGCTACGGGTGTGTTAATTAAAGGAGATGAACCGTTGATTCGTTTTTTTGATTTTTACTTGTGACTGTGGATTTTGACGACGAGATTTCTATTTCGATGCATAGCACTTTTTTTCTCGTCGATGACTATTGCATTGATGTACAATCTTTACCCAAGCCATATTTGAAGAACTTATTTATGTTATACAACAACAGCAGATTGAAGCGTTTCTAATCACACTTTGTTTCACTTATCCGTATACAAAACAAGTAGCTATTTTTTCTTTAGACGATATCATCGGCTTATCTAGTGGCCCGCGTAATGAATCGATCTCCTCATCCAGACGGGCAGTACTTAACCATATATTTTTTTTTTTGGAACACCCAAATCTACGTTTACACACATTTCTCGAAGAATCTCTTTCTATTCGCCGGCCCCAAAATGTTCTGTAATTGTGTTTGTGAGGCCGTTAGGTAATGCGGTTATCTTGTGTGTGAACCTGTAATTGTCAGCCAAAACACGTCTTGTCATAAAATGCTGCCTTGATTTCTCACAACGGAAAAACGGATAAACGCACGACTACAATTCTTTGATTACAGAGAATAAGCGTAAAGCATAATATAATAAAGAGTGATGAGAAAATAGTGACTAATCAGGTACTATATTCACAGTTTCTTGCCATAATTCTCATTGATAGGAAAGCTATGCTTCAATATCCTGACTTGACATGCATTGGCAAAGTCAGTTCTGTCACCTACGCCAGCCAAACGAAATCATTGTAATATAAAGACCCAAAAAAAACTGCCAATACCGAGTATACTATGATTAAATGCGGGAAAAAGGACACCATACAGTAATGTACATTAGCTAGCAAATCTATTACGGAGGCCTAATTGTTTTCTTAAGGCTAAGTAAAAGATTTAAGCTATTTCGGTATAGTTGATGAAACCTGAGATTTATTAGTCAACATAAATTTATTTACTTGTCGAATATAAACTAACAACCACATGCCAACAAAACACCAGCTATATTTTCAAAAGCGAACCACGTAAGTAAATAACCTGATCCGTTCGACTAATCCTCTGCAACAGCCTCAACCGATACTAAAACGAAATCTCTCTCAGCGCCGTGTTTAAGAATCAATTATATTCAAGGTCGACACTACATGCCTGCTTTCTACCGCGTTCGTTTAGTTCTATTTATGAAGTTTTCGTTATGTATTATATTAGAGCCCACGATAATACACCGAAGCCTAATGCGAGTGTCCGCAAGTTTATTAGGATAACTCTACGAGATTATTGATCTAACATCTTTGAATCGCCACACAAGTTAAGCACACACAATTGCCGCTATAGAGGATGCTAACCTATATTGAGAAAAACGGAAACGAGTTACACATTTCGCTAGCTAAAATTGAGAACCGATTGGGTAACTATTGCCTATTACAACTAAAGGATATAAATATTGTCCTTCAAGAAAAATATTTCACAATAAACTAGCACCCACAAGAAAATTTAAATAGCATTTCCCCGATATTAATCGCACTCTTCCGCCTTTTCAATTATCGAATCACGTAGGCGTTGAAAATAAATAGCCTCGCCTACTAACAATAAACCAACCGCGTGCTACTCTTCACTCGTGAACAAGCAAACTATAATTTTGTCTCTCGGTGTTCGTTACAATTAGTTACAAGAAAGAGAGGTAATTAAATACACCAGCACGACGTTTTTCTTCTCGAAAGATCGCCTAGCGATGTCGGTTAAGTTTATAAAACTTGAAATCGAGATGGGAGGAGGGCGACGACTTTTTGAGTTAAAAGTATATGTAGTTTTTTTCTTCTTCACTCCAAGAAGGTCAGCAAAAAGTAATTGCAATATAATGATGACCAGTGGATCTCATGTTTTCAATGGACAGGTTCTCGGGAATACCAAGTAGGTAAGGGGAAAAAAATTGATGTTCTTGGAGCTACCTAATATTTCCACAACTGAATATTTTGAATCTCAATAGAGGATAACTTGAAATATCGATGAGGACATTTCTATTTAAGTTCACCCATTGTGCTGTGAGCCCAGACTTTAAATGGCCTTATACGGTTAAATCATGCTGAGAATACGGGTTTAAATTGAACCCGACAAATTTCTTATCTGATTGTACTGCAAAGGAATATTACACTACTTTATTGATAAGAGACAACAGTAATTAGCACCAGAAAGCAACCAATTTATGACATGACATGTATCTTCGTGTTATAGATATATTATACACGATTACAATTAAACTGTTAATCCGACGTTAAGTAGTAGAAAACCTCACATGAACAGAATCAATGCAATGATCAAAGAAACTTTGTGTTCCTATTCTTATCTGACATGTACTAGAATTTGGACAATTTTTAGTATTAGTATAAGGACTTACATTTTGAAAATGGAGCCAGTAGTATAATCTTTTGTTCTAAATTGGATTAAAACTGATTCAAAGAGTCCTAGTTAATAAAGTATAGAATAAAGTAAACAATATGCATAATACGTGCGTGCTATAGTGAGCCCATCAAAATTGAACCGCATAATGTATAGAAAGAAGAATCCCGCTAACTATGGTAAGCAAGTAAAATTTATAATATCAAATAAGATTTTTATGGTATACAAAGGTCAACAGTTCCAGTTGAAAAGAACAGTTGCATATGCCTGGAGATAGCCTAACTAGATACCGGGTATGGGATAAAAGC
Organism: Dynastes maya; assembly: GCA_029619315.2. Classification (NCBI taxonomy): domain Eukaryota; kingdom Metazoa; phylum Arthropoda; class Insecta; order Coleoptera; family Scarabaeidae; genus Dynastes; species Dynastes maya. Next base: position 14,792 of record JAROYE020000165.1, on the reverse strand, counting down.
AATGGAACCAAGCAAAAATATTTCTAAAACAGAAACGATGATATGATGAAACTTTTCAAGGAGAGTGCAATGGACGCGATAATGCATCTGCATTTGGAATTTAGTGGTGCCCTTACTGTTGGTTATTATGAGCCTAGAGTAACCAAAACCTTGCGGGACTAGCAATAGGCGCGAGATTAGGGTTAGATAATAAGATTACGAAAAATTCATAAATAAACTTAGCTTACTAGATTGTTCAAAAATGTAGGAGGCCGATACAGGAGTGCCTGAAGCTACTGGGATAAAAACTGCCATCTATGCATATTGTTCCACAATCACGTTCTATTATAGCCTTGTGCGACGACAAGAAAAAATAATGTACCTGATTTTATACAGTTATGAAAAACGAACACCTCTCCAATCTAAGGAAGCTTACATTTGCAGTTAGTAAGAAACTAATTATATTCCAAAATCACTTAAAAGTTCACTATTTATGGTACACCTTATTATAAACGGCTCTCACAAGTATTAAAATCGGGATGTTTTTCCTGTATTAATAAAAACATGTGTGCCCCAAAAACTAATTTGCCACTAACGCCATTAATATCCTTGGTCGCTACATTTTAAATGGGAGGGTAGGCTATATTTAATTGTTTTATACACATACTACCACATAAAGTGTCTATATTTCGATTTCCTAATTGTTAATGCCAAAATGACAATTCAACGTTACATTGATGAGTTTTCTGGACTCCGGTCATATCTAGTAATACTGCTTATAATTTGGTAAGTGACACTTATGTGTGTTAAATGTCTTGTCTACTAAAGCTAATGGGAATTTGAAAATTCTCTATTGAACTTTCTTATCTAAATTTGCAACTGTGTTGGATTTTCAATTATTCGTATTATCATTATCCAATCCCCCAAATTAAACCGTTATAATTCTGATATGTGAATTTGTGTTGAGAAACATGCAAATGCAAAATAGTAAGAAAGCTGCCTGTGCTGTGCTTAATCCAGAGATACCCATACGCGTTGCTGTAAAAATTTGGTCATTTCTCAGTGATTGGTTACTGGAATGAGCCTGAGTACAACAAATTTTCAACGAAATTCCATTTATAAATACGTTTGACGGAGATTACGAAAACACTGCCTCTTAGTATACTTTCCAATTTTTTTTTTCATACACTCGAATCAACGCTTTCCGTAATGTTGACTTGAGACAAGCTTCACCAACTAAATGACAAAGCATGCAGCAAACCGCATGGTTATATGAGTATTAAGCTTATAGGAAAAATATAAGTCTTTAAAGGACTCGCACCCAACAGCTTACGATAACCATAGTTATTAGCTGTATCACTAATCTGTCCGCAATTCACATGTACGCGCAAACGCTGATCTTGGGACAATTTTAAAATTTTTTTCAAAGAGTTCATTATCACTGTTTGTATATATTATTATCCACGCCATGATTCTCATTGCGGTTTCGGCCTACAGTGAGTTTGCATATACAACAGTTAATTGCAAGCTAATATAAATATCGAAGATAGCTGTGCTTGAGTCGCCTAGGATAAAACGCGACCTTATTACCATTCAACAAATACTGCGTTGTGGTCTAAGTATAATCGGTCAGTGTAATCTCATGCACTGTAATCCATATTTTTCATATTGAGAACAACACAATATGAGGTTGTTTATTACCGTTTGAAATCGACGAATCAGGGGACTTGCTCAAAACTTGGAAGGTCAGATTATTTTTTTATTAATTCAGATAAAAAAGAGGCACAAAGGATATCAGCGAAAATTCCATGGAGGGGATGATAGCTGCCCATACCGGTCAGTATAGAGTCCGAATACCATTGGATCGTGGATATTGTAACATTTATGACAAAGGACAGATATGTGACAAATGTAATAACACACAAACAATAAAATCCAAAATTGGGTACCAGATATACTACGTGCTCCAATTGCCGACAAGAAATAAGATGAGAAAGAACTCTTTTATATACAAAATTATGAGCATACATTGGCCGCCACACAGTCCCCCGGATCACGAACCCGATCGAGTTGTTAACGATGTGTTAGGAAAACAAAGTGTCCAAAATCGAAAGAGAACAATTTGTGGACCATTCTCCAGGAGGTCATAGGACAAGCTATGACCCCCCATTAAGCAAAATTAGTGAATGCGATGCCGAGATTTAGTCGGAAAGTTACTAAAAGGCAAAAAAAGGGTGAGGAATTTTATTCACGAAATGAAAATCGGGTTTAAATTATTTGTATTGCCCAATTAACTTTTTCTTTTTAATAAATTTGTGTTTGAAAATATGTAAAATTATATAAGTACAGTATTAAATACATGGGCCATTTAATATTTCTCTTATTTTCTGTTTGACTCCTGACATTTTTGTATGCCTGCCCGAACTTTCCATGAACGAGCGTACTAGTGTAATATTGCTTCTCTGCTTCGCTTTTGTGCCTATCAACAACTCGAATATGCCACTGTCATCTGCGTCACAATCTATAGAACAATTGCCTGATTAATTGAAGCGCCAAAGTACATATATGTAAGTATATAATTTGTTATTAATAAATTATATTCTCTTAATTTAAATTAGTAAACATTATCTGGAAATAACATTGCATACATTAAAATTGTTAATCAAACGATATCTGCTATATGAATATATATAGATATATTAATACTAAAAAGTTATATCTAGGACTAGGACAAGCAGCCAAAGGTACTAAAACCCTTTTTTTTTTTGGTTATGACCAATCAGCGTGATAGTTAGATAGTCGTGCGGGACGTCGGCCGTGTCAATATATATATTTCACGCGTTTCACAGCGTAATGCAATACAAATTCGACTCTGCCACGTATTTATTACGTGACCAGAGTTCTACGCTGTGACTATATGTAGGCGGTCGTAGCGTATTTAATCCTATGTGATACGCACGCACACACACAGAGACTTATGATTTAATATGCGCGAGCTGTAAAATGACACCTTATGTCGGAGAAATACATTACTTACCCATACTATGGATAACTAAAAGCCGCGGCACTTATGACGCTAATATAAATTATAGGAAATAGGCGGCAAAAAGCCAATAATAAGACAAAAAGACGCAAAAAATAGGCATTTATTAGGTCATCGAATATGAAATGGATATAGTGCCATATTTGCTCGCTCACTAACTATGTTAGGAAAAAAGAGAATGTAAAACAGAATTGTAAAAAGCATAAAAATATACTTGCTGGTTGTGTGTAGTGGGATTATTAGCGAAACAAACAGATCGTCAAAAAACCATTTAGTGTTGATAAATTATATTTAATTGAGTACACGTAATCAACATATGGAATACCACATCGACCGTTATCCTCCTTCTATTACTTGAGATAGATATCACAGAGAAAATATATATAAATTGTACTGCGATGAGATTTTAAATGTGGTGTTGACTCATTGAACAAATTTAGGAAAGTGTGTCAATGTATTTACTATATGTTCAATCTCTATAAACTGTCTTAATGTGAGTGATTGGTGCCCGCCATAAAAATAATGTCGTGTTTTATATTGGCGCACGACTCTTAAAGATACATAGTTGGTTATACTATGTCTGTTACACGTAATATATGTGTAAAATCCTTATTACTCCTAAAATCTGAGCCTGCGTCACAAATGATTTCCTACATGTTATTTATCCCACTTAGTAAAATGCAGATGTGCTCGTACAAAGGCGTCTTCCATCAAGAGTGTTTTAAAGTCCCCGAAACGTATCCGTAAACATATATTCACCAAACTGTGTCCTGATTATACTGCTGAACACCACAGCCGGTATGTTATACACGTTGGCCGAGAACAGGTTATGCCCCCCAGGCTGCGTTTTACACCACAAGCAAATATTTGAAAACCACACACAGGCATATCAAGAGTAACGGTGCTTTTTAAAGATTCAATCCGACAGAAGCTGCGGCCCCCCAATCAAGAAAAGGCCATAGGAAAGTATTTCAAGATAGTCAGGTTCTAAAAGAGACTTACACAAATATTCACAACGATTGACAACGGACCTAGATAGTATTTAGTTCAAAATAATGGATGACACACATATTCGTTAACCGGAGAAACGGTCCCTGAATAAGAAAAAAACGTGTGTGATCAGAAATATTTGGTGGCGATGATCTGCTAGTGGTAGTTCACTGTTCTAAATATGTAGAATTTAGTGGGTTCATGTAAAGATACTGCCGCTGTAGAAGGCGATAACAAATGGGTGTGCCCTATTTTTTTTTTTTTTTATACGAAAATTTGAATAAAATCACACTTTGAGAGAAAGACTCCGATTTCCTTGTTATAATTAAGAACAAATGTTAATGAAAGGTTGCAGTTGTGATTAGATGCCATGAAAGTCTGTGTCCAAAAATATGATTTTATAAATATGTCACAAGAGAACCAACGCCTAGATGTCGAACGCCGTCGTTTTCGGCATTTAAAAAACATTATTCCGCACGTCCGCCCTACTCACTTGACTGAAACAGTGTGGAAACACAAAGTCTATATGAAATGTCCATAAATATTTTACACGCGTTCTGGTGATTTCCAGCGGTAAAGCCTTATTAAATAAAAGTGATCCTTTGTTCTTGTGACCAGCACAGTCTTTTATAATTTATTGTCCTGTACATTATATTTTATGTGTGTAAACGTTTATTTGGCCTGACGCCAGACGCCTCATGCCTGGGTACCGCTGCATATTTGCCCCTAGGGTTTTTAACATACATGGACCAAACATCAGCCACAGACCATTTTGATGGCCATGTTTACCATGGTGTTAGCAATTTAAAAGTGCAGCAAATGGCATGTTTAACAGAAAATATTTGTATCAGTAGAATATGCGGTCTTATCTTAAACTTTTTCATCAGATTCTTAGATTAAGTTCTGTGAATTTGTGAAAATTATGCAAGACATTGGAGCCACAACAGCCCACACAAGTTTCACTTGTGGGCTGTGCTCACACATTTATTTAAGGGGGATTCACACGCATAATGACTGCACACAGATACCTCGTAGAGTACATAAGTGTTCTCTATTTTTATGTGTATAAAGCTATTAAGAGCTCGCGTTATAACAGCCGACTGGCTTGTTACGTTCCCCACATATACTTTACGACACAGCGTATAGTGTATATCCATTATAGATGGATTAATAAAACGATTCACAGACCGGCCTTAGTCGAGAAACTGGACAGACTTCATCAATTTGAGGGCCGGCCCTCGCTCGAGTCCGCCCGCACGGCCGCAGGCCCTTTTCCTAGACCCGCGCAGTGCCTTTAGTTCTAGTATTACCGTATCACCAAGAAAGTTGATATCCTTGATGAAGATGCTCCAAAGATCTTAAGAAACTTTATTGAGTAAATCGTAGCGTCTTTATATTCTAGAAATGTATTAGTTGAATACAGATTACGTTGGCTTCGTTATTCAATTGAATGGATTTAATAATTTTGGAAGAAATAAAACAATTCTTTTAGTGATTTTATAAGTCAGACACAATTGATACATTTTATATTCTAGGTAGACAGCATTATAGAATATCCCCACAATAGGAGAAGCAGAGTACCGAGATTTCTAACCATATATGTTTGTATTAGATATTCTATGTTATGTAGAACAGCATTTTTTTATATTCTTATTCAATTTTTTTATACTCAACCTAGTTTGTAGAAATATGTTTTTCAGTCATTTGCGAAATCAACGCACCATTTATACGTATGGTCTATATAGGTAATGTAAAATACTGTAGCCATCTAAACTAGACGTAAGCCTCCAGATGTATCCTATTAAGGCAAAGACAATATTGCTTCCGGGGATATACCATCTCCACAGTATGTTTCGGACAACAGTTATACTTTCAATTGGACCTCGGACCTGATAATTACGCGGCACCTAACGGGGAAACGTACAATGCAATAAGAAAGTTCACGAGAGTACTACTCGAGATATCACAAATGACTAACAATATGATTTTATACATTGTACTATACACAAACTATAAAGAGAACACCCGCCCACAAAACGTGATACGCCAATATCTTGCGGTATGACTGAATTGATGACGCTGATCCATGACAAATGTAGCGGTGATACCGAACCGATTCCGATTAACTCATGCTCGATTGTAATTTTATTTATTTTGACACGTACATGCACGTAAATATCAGTCGTTAATGCGTCGAAAATCCATAGGGCCTTATTTGCAATCGGATCAATTGTAAAAGTTTATATAGAATTCACCTTAATATTTAGTTCCAAGTCTGGACATTAATATGACGCGCCATATGGCCCTTACCAATGGAAACTAGGTCATTTCACGATTTGTAAGAGTGTGTCATTATTAGTCAAGTAACAAATTGCAGATAGGACTATCTCTATAGCAAGCTCAAAAAGTTTGATTTTTTGTCGAAATCGATAATGTGCTTATGCCCCAAATTTGGCGTAGTTATAAATTATACGAGGGTGGCAATCAATAAATACGTGGGTTAGGAATGAACCCTCAATTTTTTTTATTACGCTTAAAAAATACGAATTTTTATATTCCTCAAAATAAGCTTCTGTCTTAGTAAGAACCTCTTCGTTTGAGCTGATTTTTTTCCCAGCGAGCCCTCGTTTTTATATTGGCGAATGGCCAGCGTCGGGACTAGTAAGGTGGATGGAACGAGTAATTAATAGTGCATTTATGTATTTTGGCCGCCCACAACTCTGGATGTATGAGCTGGTATATTGTGTGGCTAGAAACAAATGTTTTCTTTGATAATGGGGCCGATATCTCCTTCAATTTCTCGTCCAAAATTCGTTTGTCCAGTATAATTCCTATAGTAATGCCGCTGATCGTGCCGTCCTTTCTCATAAAAGTTCACGAAAATTTATTCCCTTGGAATACCGAGAAAAAATTGGTCCATAAGCGTGTTGACTGTCAGGGGTCGTCTATGCGCCTTCTCTTGCCCGTGTTTTTTTTTTTTTTTTTTTTTTTTTTTTTTTTTTTTTTTTATTTTTTTTTTTGTTTTTTTTTTTTTTTTTTTTTTTCCCCGAGCAAATTCGCCTTTTGGTACAGTTAGGCTCAGTTCAGCCAAGCGAATGCCTGCTAAGGCGAATGTACTACAGTACTGCCCAGTCCACGCCTTTTGACACCAAAATGCTCAACCATCCACCCATGATCATCTGCTAAACACAATATTTCTCCCTTCATTTCGATATCTTCTAATGCCCTGTATAAAATTTCATGACGCCATCTAATTATATCATCACTGGTCATCAGCATTACCTTCCTTTTAATCCCTTTTTTCAAAAGAAAAACCAACGTATTTCCGTTTTCAGTAATCGTACAGTGTACTTCTTGCAAATGAAGTAAATCTTCGTCGCTATTTAGAGCCCTTAAGATTGTGGTGAAGAAGAAAACTGTGGTCCTTACATCTAACAACCATTTGCACATGCCCTTCATAATACTGGTTGCAACGCCCGAGTGTTTTGTTTTCTGCCGATGACATCCTCATTCTTTTTGGCCTACAGCTGCCGGTGGGTGAGCCTTTCCTGCCTTTTGGATGGAAGTATACCAACTCCTTCGCCCACAGCCAAATGCCTTTACATGTTTCTTCAACCGACTTGGAGACATATTATATTTTTTACCAAATATGCTAATAATGAAGATATTTGCCCCTTTTCTTTAGCCAGATTAGTTCTCCGCCTTGGCGCCTTCTCTTACTAAGCCTCCGATGCCAAAGTGTTGTAATTTACGATTTTTAAGTTGATCATTTATTAATGCATGGATGTAAGCGAAGAGCCTGGAACTTTATGTCACCTGATTAGCGCTGACATAAATAAATATTACAAAAAGGCCTCGTGGCAATAGCGCGATTTCAAAAAGGGTAGCCTTTTATCAAATGTTATGTAAACTGACAAAAAAAAGGCTATATACTTCAAAAGACCCAACACTTCGAAGCAAAGGAGTAAAAATAGGGTGCTACACCGAGTGTTCCAGATTCTAATGTTACAAGCGATATCTTCCTCTATTTATAGATGTAAGATCGAGTGAGGAATCGTCGAAAATGGTTTGCTAGAATCCTGCAAGAAGATACTTTTTAGAACCTAACGCCAGTAAAACAACCCTCTAAGAACCCTCCCCCAACGATTATTTTTAAATTGCCACCCCTTATCTTTTGACTTTTATGAGGAAGTACGAAAAATGATCATAATCAATAAACAAATACAAAAAATAATATTGTTCAAAATGACCACCATCGAAGCACATACGCTTCAAATCAACCAATTATTTTCCTGGAAGTTGCTGTTGCCGATATTATTTATTATAACGAAATTACATGACCCTCCCCCCCCCCGCGAATCGTAGTTTTCAAATCGTCTAACTTCGTAGGCGGAGCTAGAATACACGACTATTCCATGTAAATACCCCCACAAAAAAGAAGTCCTAGTGGGTGACATTACAGATTCTGCGATGTGCTTGCCTCATTGATGGACCTTGTTAGTACGAATCCATTTATATTGGGATAAACGTCTCATGTTATCATAAAATATTCTACAACCAAACGCGAATGATGCAGGACGGACAGCGCCATCGCCGCTTGCTACCACAACTTCACTGCCGCCTACTTTAACTACAACGTAAAGAACTATTTTCGCCCCAAATCGAAATAAGTATTTAAATGTTAAACTATAGAATTGTTGATAATATGATTTATGTAGTAGCCTACTTTAAGTATATTGTGAATTGTTGTTTATGTAAGGCAAATTTAAAAATAGCTATTCATAACTTCTAGACACTTGTATATTCATATAAGTGCATAAAGATTTATGAGGAATGCTAATTTTAAGACAAACTCATTTTCGACATGACACACCTATAGCCTGGATCTTAATATATCGTTACAAATAAGGAAGATATCGCATGGGACGTCTGTAACGTTAGAATCTTGCGCGAGACACCCGGTGATCAATGAAACCCACGCCCAACCAGTAGCAGCAGCCTCCAGCCTCACAAAACAGCGCTTGGCAATAAAAGTACAACAAAATCTGAAGATCAAATGCTAAAAGCTGCATCACATTATTTAGCATTCGCTAACTGCTCAGATTGGAAATAAAACACGCATCCTAGATGTTTACTTACTGAGATGACGAATACCTAAATCACCAATAAATGTAAGAATGTTATTCGCTTTCTCGCACCACCGCCCAACCAGTCCGCCCCGTAAATCTCAAATCAAATCCCACTGCAGTGAGGATATAACGCTACTGCACTCCAATATTGGCAGACTACCATTATTTATGGGACTTGGAAATTGAATTCCTATCGTCTCTAGAGAGACGTACTGCATGAATATCTGCGGCTGAAATTATACCGTCTGACATCCTTGAATGAAATAATTTGATTGAAATTTGAGATGTAATGCATGTAAAAAAAAAATATAACTCCATCACGATCTGTCATTTCAATGTTTGTTGCCTGTTTATTTGTTTTGTTTGTTTTGTTGGGTTTTTACCCGGAACATCTTGTTACATAGCTTTATTATTTCCACGAACTACAAACAGTTTGTGGCCACTCAATATTTAATCACGCTTAATGATATGATATCCAATGTGCTTAATCTGGTAATGACATATGTTCAAAGAGCCTGTAATATTTTTCTTACTAAGGAAAAATATAATTAGGCACCATACATAAAGTACGCTTAAAACCAAAAATGTAACTGGATATTGTCAAACAATTAATCCGTTAGCTCATAAACTTTCTGTTTTCCATAAGGGGGAGGCTGATTATAATGTGTGTATACCTTCTTGCCACAATTTAGCCGTGTTAATATTATAGCAGGCGTATAGATAATCGTTGGTAATTGTTTCAATTAGTTTTATAGTGGGGGCATCATTGTATCGTGCGTGATAATGAATAACACAATAAAATTATCTAGTTATTTTGCATTATTTGGAAGAACATATGGTTAAACGACGAAAAGCAAGTAGCACACGAATGGTCTCCCGATTCACTCCATTAATTGATATTACTGTTGGGTAGGATTTGATTGTAGATGATGATCATCAATCGCAGACATATATCGATTATACCCGAATAATCGCATCAATTTCGATTAATGCCCGTTGTCGTCAGAACAATCAGTGCCATTCATTCATTATTTGAGGGACTGCGCAGTATCACACAAAACGGTATTACCCCTGATATCGATGATTACTGTATTCGCAAACTTCGAGTGCGTTTGTGAATTTTCGGGGACGGAATTTCTGAATAAGTCACTCAGTCATGACTCGGACATTCCTGTTCAAATAATCGTGGAAAATAATCCAGGTAATGCGTTTATAGTGACCGATTTGTAATGATGATTATGCGAGTATGATCATTATCGATTATGTTTTTAAGCGTATATGTGTTCAGAGTTCACTCGATTATTGAATATAATATCGATTATGCCCGAGAACCCCACTAATTGAATATAATTTGGTGCAGTAGTTAGCCTAGCTTCCCCTGATCTTTCATTAATTGGTTCGCAAGATGCCATGCCTACTAGTTTGTTAGTTATGTACAACGGGTGTTCAGTTATTTCGCCAGCGCAACGAATACAGAGTTTATATTTTTATTTTTAACGGAGCAAGCTGTTCCTTGATTTACATGCACACAATTACATCATCGAGCATAAAAATAAGAAAGATACGCATTTAATATAAATTCTATTAGATTATTGTTCAAACAGTTTTAACTATTATATTAACTGCAAATTTTTTATTTAACCTAGCTATTATAAGCATATCGTCCAATGGACACTGTACTTCTTGCTGAATTTTCCCATGATATAATATCGTTCCTACAATTATACGAATACACTCTAGCTACGTACGGTACTTGACTAACAATTAATTATATGCCCAGCCAGTTAATGTGAGATCAAAGCAACAATTTAATAGCTTAATTACTCGAGTAAGCCAGTCATATCATTTCGTCGCAAAATTTATCACGCCTACATATGTTTAAGAGACTAATAGAGGTGTTTGCTTTATCTAGCTGTAGCTAGTGCCAGGATGTCACAATGTTTGTAATTTGCATTATTTGGGTGTAAAAACGTGTGGAAAAGTTGTATTGGTACATTACTCTAGCTAATTATCTAAATTGATAAATTTGGGGAAGATACTGTGTCTTTCTAGTTTACGCAAATTAAAACATTAAATTTTAGTAATTTTATTTTTTTTTTTTTTTTTTAGAAACTGACTGGAACCTTAGTTCTAACAGAATTAAGTCAAGATGTAAGAAAACTGTCAGTTTATGGAAAAGCTATTTTTGGTGTCTAGAAGTATTAATGAAAAATGAAATAATTTTACACATGGATTATACAATGCCCAATGGTGCCTTTGCTGTTAGACTTATTCTGCTTATTGGAGGAATTGTCTATGTGAGGATAGCATCTTAATTTACACAAAACGACCACTAGAAGGCGCTATTGAGATTTGGGACATTACTGTTTTTCGAAAAAATTTGATATTCGCAAAATGTGACTTTTGGTATCGAAAGCACCGTCAGAAAGGACCGTTTACAACTGGTTTGGCAGAATTTCGTCAGGTCGTTTACTTTCCGTCAGTGATTGAATTTCGTAAAGGTCGGCCAAAATCGGTTATTGTTCCAAAAAACGATCGAAGAGGATCAGCATGTGACTTACCGTGAAATAGGGGCATCCTAGCCACACCGAAGACCGCAGTAACATTCGATTTTGCATGAACATTTAGGTGTGGAAAAGATGTATTTCCGATAGATTCCACATAATTTGACCCAAGCAATGCTAAAAATTCGACAGAGGAACTTCAAATCCGTATACAACATCGTAAAAAGGTGATGAAATTTGGATGTATTCGTACGACCCGGGAAATGTATCCACAAAAGTTGTTAGTTCAGAAGCACTTCCAAGAAAATGATTGCTTGTTTCGTTGTTGTATATGTCGCAAGCATTGCTTGAGGATCGAAAAACAGTTAATGCTGAATGGATACAAATATGTTTGCTAGAAGTCACAATGCTGAAGGCAACTTTATCCTATCGGTGACGGAGGAGTTAGAGATTTTACCATTAGGAGCATTATGAATCCGAAGTCTTCATATATTGTCGCAAATAAACCCCTTTGCTTTTACTTTTAGAAAAGACGCTAACTGGACTTCCGCTGCTTTGCGTTCATCGTCTATGTTTTTCTGTATTGTAATCATTTTTCGATCGGTGACCGGTGTCGTCGAGCTGACTGAGCGTCTGGACAATTGCTTTTGTAAGATTATGAAACTCTCGGTCAATTCGAAGACCTCGAACTTTGATACTGCCGATCAAGCACCGGAAGGATAGTTAGTAGAAGGGATTGGGTAGATTATAAAATATAGGTTAATTTGTAAAAATTGGGATTCGGGCAGAGTCTCTGAAAAGAGATCTGCAGTGACTTCTTGTTTTTTTTTTGTAAATAAAGAGCGTAAAGTGGAGTGCCTGTTTTCTTTTGGAATATACGTACCTCTCCAGTAAACCCCTTCTAACAGGTAGGTGAATTTCTGTGTGTAGTAATTTGTGTGAGTATCTACCCCGAGCTACCCTATCACGGTGGTCCGTGACAATAATTTTGAAGATTTATTTTTCCGATGGCTTAAGGAGGATTTCGTTCCCAAAAAACCTCTGGGCCAATAATGTTTAATTTTAGATGGGCACTCGGTTCATGAAAACTCATTAGGAGATGTTAAATTTTGCAGAGTCTACTAATATGTCTTCCTGGTCATACCACGCACGACTTCAGCCTTTACATCGTGGATTCTTTAAAGCTTTAAAACATTACATAAAGAAAGAAGCATGGCAATGGACTTTAGCTAATCTTGGCAGATGGATTACTCGATTACAATCTGATAAAATTATAGGAAGCTGCATGGTAGTAAGAAGCAGCTGTTTTCTCATTTAGGAAGACAGGAACTTTTTCTTTAAATCCAGACGCATCCCATAACATTTTTACTCAAATTTCCGATGGAATGCAGCCTGCTTCTACAGCAGAAAGTACGAATGTTTTTATATAACACAAAGGAACAACAGAGCACAACTCAAACTGCTAATATTTCACCAAAATGAAGAGTTGGTATCAACACCTTTAAAATTTTTGACTGCTATAAGTCCAATTCCAAATATTTCGAAAACTGCTCAAAAGAGAGAAATAGTTCGCGGAAGTGACATGCCCCAAGAAAATATCAATAGATCGTGAAGATTGTCAATGGTCATCATCTGATCTTATGTCAGAAAGAAACTGAAGCAGAACCATCTAGGGTTGAACCGTCAACTACGAACACATATTCTTGCTGCTATCTTTCAATGTGAGAAGAATATTCGCAGTAAACGGAAGAACATAGAAGACTACACAGTATGTCTTTTAAATAACCGGACGGGATTGAAAAAACAGAAATGTTAAAAATATTACGTTTATTTAAAGTATGTTCCATCTGCGTCGATACAACGCTGGGCGCAGTCAACCGATGCTTGCATGGATTTTTGCAAAGCTGGCTTCTCATGGCGTCGAACTACCCTCGTTACAGCCACTTGGATGGCTGCGATATCGTCGTACATCGTTCCCTTTCATCGCGCATTTCATTTTGGGGAACAGGAAATAATTGTAGGGCGACAGATCAGGCGAGTACGACGGATGTTGGATCACGGAGACTTTTTGGCCAAAAAACTCACGAACAGCGACGGTCTTGTGTGGAGGTGCATTATCGGGCAAGAGGTACCAGCTGTCCGGCTCACGATATTCTGGTCTTATTCGTAAGATTCTATTCCACAATCGTTTCATAACACCCAAATAGAACTCACCATGACCGTTTGACCATACGGCACGAATTTCCGATGAACAATTCCTTTAGAATCGAAAAGCAAATGAACATTGTTTTGATTCGTGACTTCTCGAAACGCAATTTCTTCGCTTTCGGTGAGCCCGGCGCCTTCCAAGTAGCACTCTGACGCTTGGTTTCGGGGTCGTATTTGAAACACCACGACTCATCGCCTGTCACAATCGAATCTAAGAAGCTTGGTTCTTTTTCTTCCGTTTTTATTGTCTTTTGAATGTTCCACGCGTGCCGCTCTTTGTTCGTCTGTCAGCTTGACCGCACAAAACGAGCACACATCTTTCTTTTGTTCAATTTAACCGTGAGAATGTCGTGAATTGTATTCTTAGACACATTGTACTCCTTTGCCAACATTCTGCACGTCACATTCGGGTCGTAAGCAATTAACTCGCGCACTTTTTCGACGAGTTCATCGGTGGCAGCTGTGGCCGGGCGGCCTGGTCTGGGATCGTCACTCAAGTCTTCTCTGCCGTCTTTAAATCGGGCATAGCACTGATAAACTTGCGTACGGACAAACAATCAGTGCTGTACACTTTTTGTACGTTTCCGAACACGTTTTACTGAGTTTAAACAACATTTGATATTCATTCTTTGTTCTATCATGTTTTTGTGGACGATATACATATATAAACGTACTGACACTGAAAACGTATATCTCCGAAACTAGTCGGCAGATTTCCATAAGATTTTGACAGAATGTAGCTGATGTGCCACTCTATGAATATCAGTTAGTCAACAGATGGCGCCACTGTGAAACGGGCCAGGAAAAATCTCGTCCGATTATTTAAAAGACAATTGTGTATGCGTCCCTTTGTAGAGAGTGTTGGGAAAACTACGAAAAGTACGTGCATTGTGATAAGTGGTTACACGAGAGTTGCACATTATATCAAGCTAAATGCAT
>JAROYE020000164.1:0-19422 GCA_029619315.2 Dynastes maya | reverse complement strand
CGAAAATATTAGTCCAGATTAGAACGTTCGTTCTCTCATATAAACGCTTTTTTTTTCCTCATCCGTACTAGTTTTGCCAAAACGACATTTGAAACATATCTAATGTTCAAATTTTAAAGACATTTTTCACTTTGTGTTTTCAGGGAGGCTCAAAAAATGGTTGTTTGAGCAGTTTTATTTAATTTTTTTTTTAAAAGATGAGCGAAATTATTTGGGGGAGCAAACATCTCTATTACAGAATAACCTAGGGAACGCGGGGCCTGGTCGATCTACGTTACTCGCGGTCCGCTCGTGGCCACTTTACTCATAATTCATAAAACTGGTTGTACCTATAAGGGGAAAAAAAATTCTATAAATTAATTGCAACAACTTTGCAGGTATCTTTTTATTAAAAATTCACGAAAACACCCACAAAAGCGCCATTATTAAAAAGAAATTTTCTTGAAATTTGGATAATTTTTTTGTAATAAAAAAATATGTTTTAAAAAACTACCGAAAATTCACAAAAGGCAATCTACTTCGTAATACGTTGATGATAAAAGAAGTATAGTGTGTTTAATATTATGGATAAATGTGTTTAGGCTCAATAAGTATGTTTATTGTACAAAAATCAGTGAGGGTTTTGCTATTCAGATATTATAGCGATTTCGCAACATAATTGTAGAAGAGCCACCAAGCTGATTTCTTTTTTTTTTTTTATTATATTACTGACGCATTTTAGATAATATCAAAGTGTATGAAGTAGTAAGAAGAGAAGAACCGGGAGTAGAATTGCATCATTGTCTAATGTGCCATCTCGCAGGATTGAGCGGAAATACGAGAATTACCGTCCAAAACTAAGAGTTTCTAATAGTTGTGGTATCACATACTGGAAAGGAACGGAGTGCGAGGGGGGGGAAGGGGAGGGGGAGAGGAAACGGGCCGTATCGGAAGGAGGTTTTCTATTAGTTTTATATTTCCTATCATTCAAATAATATATAGCAGAGATATCTGTAACAGATGGGATTTGACTTATCGTGACACTACCTAAATTACCTGTTAATTTTTTAATTTTGCCGTTCAGTATTTTCTGTTAGTTTTATTTAATTTTCTTTGTAGATATCTCTATTAATTTTGGAATTGAGAGTGATACCGTTTGGTACGGTTGGCAGGTGTTAGCCCGTTGTTCATTAATGAGCGTATTTTAGGGTGTTATTAAACTAATATATTGCCTGCATATTAACATTGTTTGCGGCAATTTTATCGTTTTAGGGACTGGCTAGGTTTTCATTTAGTTTCTCTTTTGTGTACATTTCTATCTGAGTGTATTTATATAAAATGCGTTAGTAGGTACCGACAGATGTGGTTATTGTGAGTAAGTATTTTCCCGTTTTATCTTTTACTGGTTAGGGGTCGGTTTCGTGTTTCTTTCTTCGTGTGGGCGGAAATTTCTAGAAGATATTAGAGCACTTTTATTGTCAGTTAAGGACATTTTCCTTGTGCTGTATGCCTATAAATTGTTAACTACACGCCAAAATTTGGATATTTGATTATTGTATATTGAACGCTTCATACAGGTGGAGCGGATTTAAAGTCTTCACAACGGTTTGTTTTAGTGAACGAGATTATTGGATAATTTTGGTGAATTTGGCAGTCTTGGCTTTAAAGCTATATAGTTGAGATTATGAGAAATGGCTACAGGTGGGCCCGTTTTTCTAAATCTATAATTTTCTTACTCAAAACAGCTCATCCGTGATTGAATATTGGAATTTCATTAGACATTCGCAGGACGCCTGGCTGGTGCAGCAAAAAAAAACCCCCCGGTGGGGGGGGAAAAAGGGTTGTGGGGAAATCAGGTGGAAGGAGGAGAGGAGGGAGCAGGGAGGGGGGAGGAGAAGGAAAGGGGGGGACGGGGGGTGAGGGGGGCATAAACTTGTGAGGGCCATATACACTATTCACTGTTTCCCTAGACGGTGATTTGTGTTCAATTTATCTGGAACCCGAATATGGCCTTTTGCATTGCAAGGTAATAGTTTATACCGATTGGACTAGGGCGTCGACACAGGAAATAACATGTTCTGGGAATTGCAGTTGTTGATCAAAAGAAAAAACTTTCCTTTTCTATTATTTTTTGCTTTCTGCTTTTGAAAAGGTTTAAATAATCGAAAGCTCGATGGTACAAAGGGAAATTTTTTTTTGGTAGGGGGGTCACACAAAGTCGACTGTGGCAATTCCCGAAATTTCATTTCCTGTTGTCCTTAATCAAAACATCATTCTCGCAACTATCGATTTGTTGGTAGCTCTTCCTCGTAGATTTGTCTCCAGTTCATTCCCTTTTTCTGTCTCAACAGCGTAAGTTGCTTAGAGTGATGAATATTTTACTATATGATGTAATGTTTGTTATGATATTGGGACATTTATCAGAAAATGCATCAGTGTGAAATGTTATTCGAGTTGGTAGTATATACACTAATGTTTGACTTCCTTGGCATACTGGAAGGTTTGGGTGGTGAACGTGGTGGCATTGCGATAATAGATTCTATTGTATGAAACTCTAATTATCTAATATATCTTTTGTGGTAACTTTTGTGAGGAGAGTCTATATAGGAGTACCCCGAGAGGAATATTTTCTAAAGTTTTTGACTATACCTAAAGCGTGACAAACGGTGCACTCGCAGAGATCGCCCTCTAACGGAAGGGGTGGTATGGGATGGCGTATGCGGATTGCAGAGTCAGTAATGCAGTCAGTAGCATTGTGGAGGGGAGTTTACGGCTAGTTCGGTTTTGTTATCTGATTCTCCTTGTTGTGTTGCTGAACGCATGGGTTACGTAGGCGTTGGTGTCCTTCTTGCATCGTTGCAATGTGGAAGAAATATTTTTAGGGCGTTTCCGCGTGGTTTTGAATGTAACGGAGGTATCGCACATTCGTTTGCAAATTTTGTGCGTGTATAGTTTGCTAGGGGTGATCGCACGACGTTTGATTGCAGAAAGTCATATATAAAGATAACGTCATGTCATTGAACTTTAAAGGAAACAATTATTCGCGTACTGGCGAATTTTTTTTGTGTATGTACTTAATTTTCATGGTGACAACGTGCAACATCCACAACACCTATAGATAATGAACACTTCGTCGTTCTTTGGGATAAATTGTTCCATCATGGAAGCTACACAAAAAGACAATTGCGGTACAATTTACCGAGCAATGTGGCAAAAGTAACAGTAAATAGACATTTATATAAGACGATTGGGGACAGGAAATCAATAAAATCTAGCTCACGCGTGGAGACGAAACTACTGAGGACTCAGAAACACGGAGTGCGTGATTCGTATTGTGGCGTGCTCCTTTAAGAACGTATGGTCCAGCAGAGCTTCCTATTGTTAGCCAGAAAATAAGGATTAGAAAGACTGATGCCGGAAACCGTTATAGAACATAATAAAAAGGTATGGTTTAAGGTGTGAGAATTTTTAGCTTCGATCGTTAGGAAGCTCAGAAAATCACCATGTTGGTGTTACGGAGCCGCGACAACAATGCTGAAGTTGGTATGATGTTATAGAAGACTGATATGCTTTCCGACTCTTGCTTCGACTAACATGCCTATACACGCATATCATCTCGTAGCAGAAACAATTCGAAGAGCAAGTATCCTAGGGTGAATTTATTTATAGTCATCTACCAAAAAAGTGTTTGTGTGGTACGAAACGCGGCTTAGTCTTTAACAGGGGGGGAATAGCTTTGGGGGAGGGAGGGAGCCGCATGGGCTTTATAGCTTAGGGTTTGGTTGGTAAACAATTTCCGACACGACGGCGTATACACGCGGTGTGAAAGAGATAATTATATACGAATGTGGCGAATACGATGGGTTTATGTGTCATTAACTCCCTATTGCCAAGGCCGCTTCGCAACTGTGTGACTATTGAATCTCATCAGTTATAGTCATCTGACTTTATCCCGAAAATCCTTTTATCTTTGGCTGTGTGAAGCATCATTTTTTAAGAACAAGGGCACGAACACTTCTACGGTCCAAAGGCAGATTTTCTCGTGATCTGTCGCTTCGCTAATTTTCTAATATATATAAAAAGCCTCCTCCCCGCCACTGTCTGGTCCAATACACCCAAAGGGTAAAAAGTGCCTATATATTAAAAGTGAAATTTCTAATTTTAATTTCAATACTTAAGTATTCTTTATTGTGATTTTTCTACAATAACTTTCTTTTCTGTGTTCATTTTGTATTTAAAATACATAAGCATGAATTATGTTGATGAGGTATGGCACACGGCTTGTCTCTAATTATCCTTTATTTCTTATAAAAACAATTGTGACTTCAGTTATCGAATTTCGGATTAACAAGTGTTTTTTGTGAAACCATTAATTCCGTAAACCGGCGGTAACCACTGTATGTTTGGAAGTTTGTATTTCGCTGCAGACAATCGGTTTCTAGTTTGTATTTATACTCGGGTGTCGTGCTGTAACCACTAGGGAGGGGAGAGGGAGGGGGGGAGGGAGGAGGGAAGGGGAGGGAGGGATGAAGAGGAGGGGGGGAGGGGAAGGGGGGGATACGGAGGGGAGGAAACATCCACTAAATCAGTTATTTTACAAGGATCACGCAAGACTTGGGGGGTTGGGGGGGGTGTATCACAAGGGGGTTGAGAGGGGAAGGGGGAGAGGAGGCGGGGGGGTTAGGCCCGTCTTTTTTACTACTTTATTGATTGTGTCGTTTTAATGTTGGACATTGAACGCGTATCTCACTTTTATATTTCGACTTTCAACAATAGCTGTACGTCGCTTTAATGAAGTGTTTATATGGAAATAAACTCCTTGAGGAAACGCAATAATGAAAGATATGAGAGAAGTATAGTAAATATGGATGTAGGGCTCTAATCAGTTTGAGGTGAGAAAGCTCAATTGTAAATACTTACGAGGGAAGGGGAGCTGCATAGCCATTTTCACTGATTTCTTGCGACTCTGAAATAGGATCATCGCGGTCGGCTACGTGGGGCTGCGGCTAGACATCATCCCATAGTATAATTTTGCTTGTTCTCTGGGAGGGGAGGTACTTAGATATGGTACTCCGGAATGCCCACTGGCTTTGTGTCTAGACATGTGGTCTTCAAATATTTCAGACGGACATATCTTCTCGGGAGGAGGTCTCACATGCGATGATACAGAATCACTCAGCGAGCGTGTCAAGACGGGTGCACGCGCCAGAGGCAGGCCGTTGAAAGGAGCTGTGGATTGTGATTGAGTAGTAGAACGGGATGGATTTTAGGCAAACTGCCCCTTGTGTTTCTCGGAGATTCAACAGGCAAATTAAACAAATAAACGAAGATCTATTATGTGTCTCGGCGTACAAATTCAACACGATCTAGCTATGTTGTGATCAGGGGCTAGGAAGGGGGATGGGAGGATTTTGCCTAGTTGCCTACGTTGACTTTTTAACAGTCTAATCGTGTGGTTTTTCTCACTAATTTTGGGGTGCCTAAAATCGTATTTATGTATGTCTAACGAGATTTTTTTTTTTTATTACGGTATGGTTTTTACAGGAGAGGGGAGGTTGGGGGATGAAGAAGGGAATGAGGGGGAAGGGGGAGTGCAAGGGCTTGCCTCTTTCTTAAACGTGTAAATATTTAGTTTTATACAGCTAAATGCTATAAACTAAATGCAACGGATAGGTTTCCAGTCTAATGTGTGTGAGGGGCAAAGTTGTGGATTTTGCCGGGGGCCCGTAGAATTTATATTACTAAACCGACACGAGTGAAGATATAATCCTCAATTATCGTGACTTATCGCTCGTCGGAATGTTCATTGGTAGGCCATGCACCCACGGGTTTTTTTTATTTTAGGGAACCCTGGTCGGCTTGGTGTATTACCGCCCTGTATTTAAACCATATAGAGCAAATTTCTTACTCACCTGTGTTAACGTTATTAATGAGTACACGGGATGGCCATAATCATGAGTTTATACATGGACATCTTGTGAATATTGCAGTTGTGAGATGTTTATATTTAGTCTCTAGCTGTTTCTCGTGGAGCGTAGTATGTGGAGTGTGTTTCTATAGTCCGGGGTGGCCTATTGACGTGTCATTATTATAGGTATGAAAGACGTGACTGAGTTCTGGAATTTTCATTTATCTCGTAACTTGCAAGGCGAGATATTTTTCGGTAGTTTGGGTGTACCTTTGCGGTTTGTGCTTGGTTTGTCTACCCAGTGTATTGTTTATTTTCCATCTACAAGCACAATGCCAAAATCCAAGAATCACATAGCGATAAGTTCAAAAATGGTGCTGTAGTCAATTGGAGGCGCGACTGTCGTGTTACAGTGGAATCCAAGCAAGCAGTGTAAGAGTGGGTGTTTTGTAAAGCGTATGCGGAAAAACGTGGTAAAGACGTTTTGGATTGGGTTTGGCTTCCTAACTGCTTCAAAAATATTATTGTAGTTAACTTGTGCATAAAAGAAAAATCATGTTAGTGGCGAACTGCTACACTGTCCTCGAACATCTGGCAAATCTTAGGAGGTAAACCGTTTAGGGTAAACCGGAAGCTTTAGTGGATATACACCAGCAATCAAGAAGAAAGGTCGACGTTTTTTAAATCAAGATTTATACACGAGAGAACGCTTTTAATGTCTGCGGGAAATATAGCCTCTGGACGAGATTGAACTGACTATTCGAAGACTGCGAATTTTCTCACTAAGATATACTCGTGCAACAAGAAGTGTGGCAAGGAGCGTGAAAACCTTAAGAAACAACAAACTATGTGTAGGGGAGGACCAAAATGGTTTACAACTGAGGTAGAAATTAATGAATAATAATAATATATTTAAAAATTGTATTTTCGAATACTTGAGATGGTCATTAAGGGGTTTTGGTGGTCACGATACCTATAATAGTTTGTGGATATTAATTGTTTTGAGACTATTAAGTAGCTATTCGCGCGAGAAGTTGGTAACAACGTTATTTGGAGTACAGTAGTAGATTGAGTACGCGACATACCCTTAAGGGTGGTATTTATGGCAAATACTGGGATGAGGTGTAAGCTGGTTATGTTCTGAAACAGCCAGGAAAACCGTATTTACTGACTACAAAGAAACTTGAAAGAACAAATTGCAATACAATGGCAAGATTCGTGAACCAAGCTTTAGTAAGATATATTATGCAAAAACTTACTTTAATAATATTGTAAATTTAATGCTAGATATTTAATTTAAAGGCAACCCCTCGTTTTTTTAGGTATTTTGTGGCCAACAGATGGAATTAAGTACGAAAACGTCAAGCTTTAGTCACGGAGGGTGCTTCTTATATGCTCAAATGTGGTACAAATTGGAAGATTTTTTCTAAAAATCTTAATCATTAAAAATTTTTTGCACAGGGACTCAATTTGTGTGTGAATATCTAAGAAATCAATATGCTAATGTTAAGGGTTTTAAATTTTCAAATACCAAGAGAGTTTTTTTTAAAGCTCCACTGCGTGTGGCAGTGTATAAAGAAAATAGACCAGATCTCCCTTTGCCTCCCGAACCTGTCTTAACACGTTGGGGAATTTGGTTAGAGGCGGTAGGTTTTTTATGCTAATAATTTCGAAGCAATAAATCCAGTAAGTACTTTTTTAGCAAAATGTTTAAATAAGATTGTTTTTATTTAACGCTTTAATGTTTTAGGTTGTAATATCGTTTGACAAAGATTCAGCTAACTGTATTGAGCAAGCGCAAGAATACCTTTTCCAATAAAAATGTCAAAAACGGTCTTTTTATACATCAAGTCGCATTATAAATTTCTCATTGATAACATCAAAAGATTAGAAACATTCGGCCTTCCTCTTACAGATTCTGTTGCAGTAATTAATAATGCCGAAGAAGCTCTCAAGAATGCCCTGGAAAAAGTTGGCAAAATAATTTTGTCAAAGGGTTAACCAAGTGATTTCGAAAAAATCCAGGTTTCAAAACGGTTAAAGAGTTTGCTGAGCTGCTCAGTGGCGAAGCAGTTGAAGCTACCGCTCATACCAAAAAGCTGACGGCCCATATTTAAGTTTTGTCCTACAACCTCGTAGACGTAGAACGTTCATTTTTCTTCGAACAACTGCTGTTTTCCCGACCGAAGAAAAAATTTTTTAATAACGACAAATTTAAAAAAACATCTTGTGTGCTACGCAAACGCGAAATCTGAGGACATGTTAAAACGGCGATTAATTTTTTTATTTATTTTAAACCAAATGAATTTACATATTTTAGTTATTAGTTAAAATTTGTATGTTTTATTTCTTTTTATGGGCTGAAATGTACCGAAAATTACTAAATATCGTCTCTTATTCATGTTTTTTAAAAATAAAATGATTTTTGTGTTACCGGTTTTTTTTAAGTATTTGCCTAACATGCCTAAATCACAGTTTTTCGTCCTAAATACATAGTTTTTAAGGCCTAAAAAAGGGCCTTTTTAGCTGTTTTTTACGTCCTAAAATCCCGTCTCTAGTGATCAGTGAGCATGATCAAATCGGATGGAATAATGCTACTACGTTATAAAACAATTAATTTGGAATAACGTAAACACTACTGGCAGGTTCAAAATTATGATTACACTAGTACAATATGATCATAAAAGAACGTAATCGGGAGGGCCATATCTTTTTCTAATTACTTTTTATGTTGGTTACAAGCAGAGAATAGAGACTAAGGAGAAGTGACACTTCAGGTGCCGCCATTGATGTTTTGGTAGCATAGATTAGGTGATCATCGGCCTGTTTTTTTGGTTGTTTTCGTAGCCGGCAATTTTAATTTAGCGTTTTGAATGTCACCAGCTAATTCAACCAAATTGAGCTTTGAAAAGCGTACAGTGTATAAGCGGAGAATAACAACATGTTGAAAACCAACCAAAAAGATGGCAAATATCAGACGTGCGCACAGTCTGAGTTTTGGCGGGAAGGTTAAGTGTCACTTCTCTGGTTACAACTACATCTAACATGTAATTAAGATTAACACTTCAAATTACGTCTGGCATATTTGACAGTAACGATGCAAACACGAGAACGATTCATAAAGTAAGTTCCGTTTGGTTATTAAAAAAAAAACACCAATGCATGAAGAGGTTTTTATTATATACAACTTAAAACTACTACTTTCAACTATTTTTCTATATAGTTGCCATTAAGATTGAGATATTTGTCATAGCGATGAACTAGTTTTTTAATGCCCTTTTCATAGAACTTTGCCGCCTGTGAATTAAGCCATGTTCTAGCACTGTCCTGCAACTCTCCATCGCTCTCAAACCGTTGTGATCCAAGCGATTTCTTCATGTTAGGGAAGAGTTGGTAGTCACTAGGAGGCAAATCAGGGCTGTAGGGAGGATGCTCAAGCACTTCCCACTTAAAACTGTCCAGTAGGCCTACTGTGCGGGCGGTATGCAGGCGGGCCATGAAGAAAAACGATGTCCGAACTCAATAATCCACGTCGCTTGTTCTGAATAGCTCTTCTGAGCTTCTTCAAAGTTTCATAGTAGACTTCGGCGTTTATTGTGGTCCCTCGTTTCATAAAGAATGTCTTTGTTGTCCCAAAAGCCAGTGACCATGACTTTTCTTGCAGAAAATGTTTGACGGCACTTTAAAGGTTTCCTAATAGGCGAATTAGAGCGACCCCATTGCATTGACTGTCTTTTCGCCTCAGCGTTAACATAGGAGACCCAAGTCTCAACACCTGTTACGATATACCTAAGAAAATCTCCACAACATCGTAGCGTGTCAAACAAGTTAGTGCCGATCCCATTCTCTTTGTTTTATGGTCTTCGGTAAGAAGTTTTGGCACCTGCCGTGTACAAAATTTGTGGTAACCTAACTGTTCAGTAACAACTTCGTACAAATCTACGTGAAATTTGAGGGAAAAAAGCACTCAGTTCTGTGATTGTGAATCGCCGATTTTCACGAATTTTCTCTTCGACATTACCCAAAAGTTCGTCCGTCACAACAGTTGGTCTTCCACTCCGTTCTTCATCATGGACATTAGTTCGTCCTTCTTGAAACATACTGCACCATCTTCAAACTACAGTGTCACTTATGACATTATCACCATAAACGGAACAAAGTCCACAATGAATCTCAGCAGTCTTCATGTTCTTTGCACACAGAAACCGGATAACAGCACACAGTTCACAGTCGGCTGGATTTTCAAATGCAGCAGCCATTTTAAACGACCAAAATAGCAGGAAAGAAGGTGCGAACAATTCTCTCACTAGCAATGCCAGACTCACATTAAACCAGACTACACCGCAGCGCTACGATAGCGCCGATATCCCTACTCCTCTGCCCACTAGGCGGAAATAGAACTTACTTTACGAATCGCCCTCGTAAGTTTCTGTTTAAAGCGTAAATGGCTAATGTGGCAATTTAAATCAATAATAAAGCTAATAGAACAACAGTTTTTCTAGTGAAAGTAAAAGAAGAATGTAGCAAACAATTATAGCAAATGTTCAAAACGACCTCCTTCGGTTTCAATACAAATCCTTACTTCTCGCCACCTCACATCCGCAATAGTTTCAACACTTCCCTTTTTGAGTTTACGGCTACCATCTTTTGTCCATTACGAAAATGGTTTTCAATGATAAATGTTTGGTGATCTGTAGATTCTGTAGTAAACATGGTTTAAAATTTATAAGATACCTCAATAAACATCAAATGTGAAAAAATTATATTCCAGAACAATTTAATATTTTCTGTAAATATGAGGTTTGCCATGTCTATTCGTATAGTCAGCTTCGAGAGTTTCGACAGATGTAGTGATTTAACACCCCATCAAGTCTGCAGTGCTAATGAGATCGGGCTGTTCTAGAGAGTCCTTCTAAACGAAACTTTCGCATACCGAACGAAGAAGCAGCACAAGAACACTAAGTGTCAATGCCTTCGGTACTCATAAGCTAAAACTGCTGGTTGTTGGAAAGCCTGATAAACCTAGGGCATTTAAGTGAAAACCAAATCTTCCCGTATATTGGTCAAAATAACGGGTGGATTACAATGTAAGTGGTTCCGTGCTTGTACCTGGAGTTAAAAGGAGAATGAGGGATAAGGGATGAATTTTCCTCCGAAAACATTGTTTGTTTTGAATAATGTGCCTAGACATCCCGATGTAGAGGAACTATGTACTGAAGACAAGCGTTCATACAATGTTTCTACCACCAAATTGTACCCCCCGTATTTAACCCCATGAATAAAATGTGATTCAAAAAATGAAACTGCATTACCACAAGTAGAGATTCGTGGTAATGCAGTTTCACCTTTTGAATGATATATATGAATATATTGAAATCCAGAGGCAAGTTAAGAAGTTCCAAAGAAAAGGTGTTTATAACTGAAGATTTAACAAAGATGAGATACGAGTTGTACAGAGCCGTTCAAAAGAAATGTGGCAACAAAAACGTGTGGTCTTTGGACGGTCTAATTAAAGTAAACTTAAAAGGTAAAGTGTCTGTAATAATATCACAACAAGATCTATTATCTATTTAATTGAATACTGTTCTCTCTCAAATTATAAATTATATATGTATATATATTAGGTTGTTATTTTAGAGCTGATGCGAGTAGTTTTCAGGGATGCATGATTATATTACTCTACTTTGAATTAAATTTGCACTTAAAATAAATTTTCTTTGTTGGCTTTTTTTTTTTCCCATTTTTCTTTGTAGTAATTTTTATTGTTACTTTTTTACCTTAGCACATAGAAAATTTTGAAATTTCTTCTATTTTTTTGTTATCCTTTATACACATATATTTTTACTTATTCTATTAGCTTGTACCAAATTTAGCACTAGCTGCTGGAATATTGCACTAATTTCCCTGTTTATTTTTTATTTCCTTTTATTGAAATAAGCTGAATAACTTGCATTTCCTTTCTGCACTAAAATTTGATCGATAAAATAATTGATTTTTGTTATCAAAATTTGTTTATAAATGAGTTAATTTTATGTTATGAAGTTAGGTTTTGCTCACATTAATGTTCGCTCAATTTTAAATAACTTTAATATTCTGAAAGCTTTTTGCGTGTCAAACAGTATGATGTAGTCACTATCACTGAAACGTGGCTTTCGAACAACGTTTCAAGCGACATTGTTCTATAGATGGCTATAACTTTGTGAAAATTTTGGATAGCAGAGTGGTGGACGTGGTGGTGGAGTCGCTGTATTCCTAAAGAATAACTTATTCTAAAATATTATAAATCGTCCCAAATGACCCTTTCCCTGTGAGCATCTTTGGGTAAATAAACGCATCTTAAGCATTCTTTAGCACTGGGAGTAGTATATGACCTCCTTATACAGACGTTTCTTTATTTCTTTCATTTTTTGAGGAACACCTTTTCTGATTTATTTTTACAGCATAACGACATTATTTCCCAACCGGTGATCTGAATATAAACTTACTAGATACTCAGAGCAGTACATGTGATAGATTTGACAAGCATTTTGAATTCGTTTGGCCTAACCCCAGGTTATCGATTCACCCACTAGAATTGGAATAAATTCCTCTCTCTTTCTAGATGTTATCATAACCAGCCACTGGTGTTACACGATGGGATGTAGTAGATCGGGGTTTGTGTATCTGATCACTTTCTATTCATGCAGATTGTGATGTTGATTTTGGGCAGTTGCCGATGCCTGTCACTTTAATTGCCGCCTGTTTTAGTTCTGTTAATGTGGATCATCTTTATGTTGCTCTACTGTACATTAATTGGGACCCCTATTTACTATCTTAGTACAATAGATGAAATTGTCGGGTTTCTTTAATAGTCATTTGTTGGCATTGTTTGACTTTTATGCTCCTTTAATATCTGTACAAATTAAAAAAATATCTTGTCCATGGTTAACACCCAACTTACCGCCTGATGATGGACCTAAGGGATAATGCTTTACGTCGCGCCAAACGTACTGGTTCTAGAGCCGCACTTGATTATTATAGGCAACTGCGCAACTTACTAATAATCCCAGTCAAGCGCGAAAAAAGAGCCTATTTAGATTTCAAATTCCAAAATAATAAACCTAGGTGTAGTCTGGAATGATTTAAAAAAATTTAATATTTTTAAGAAAAGTTACACCTACTATCCCTATTTCCCCTACGTAACCCTGATGCTATTAATCAGTTTTTTTGTAACTCTATTAAAGGTACATCTGCAGATCTTGGCCCTGCTTGATTTCTACACAAACAATAAATTTTCCATGTCTGTTGAATCCGTTTTGTTTCCGACCCGTTTAAAGAGGGAAAAAGTTATGTTGTTGCTCTCGTCGATAAAATCTAACAGTTAGGGTTGCGGATGGCATAATATCTCCAGTTACGTCTTTGGTTGTCCTTTCTGTTGCCATATATTCCCTACATTGTAAATTTCGTTTAGTTGAAGGAGTATTTCCGTATATCTGGAAGGAAGCTATCGTAGTTCCAATTCCAAAGACTGCCAATTCAGTAGAATATAAAAAATCTTAACCCATCAGCACCCTTTCCCGGCTTTATCCAAGATTGTTGAGAAGGTTTAGTAGATCTCCAAATAGGGAGTTCTTAGAATTACATTCTATTTTGGCCGCCCCAGCAGTCTGGATTCCGATCTGGTTTCAGCTGTGCGACTGCTTTGGTGTCTATTGTAGATGATATTCTTTCCAAACATTGACGTGGGTAGAGTCACGTATTGGTATGCCTCGACTATTCCAAGGCTTTTGGACACAGTAGACCATGAATTGCTTCTAAGCATACTGAAATACATTTGCTTCGGTAATGAAGCTGTGCATTCTTTAGAAAATTTGACTGGCAGAACACAAAAAGTTAAAGTTCACGGCGCTACGGTCTCTAATAGCATTCCTTTGGCTAGAGGTGTTGCAAAAGGGCAGCGTGGTGGGGCCTCTGTTGTACACCATCTACACCTCGTTCCTTTTCAGTACTGCAAGCACCCAAAAATGTATGCCGAGGGACGTGAAAAATTTATTATTCCTTTGCAATATCTGAGGTGTGATTTGGCGGTCAAAGAATTAATGAGGATCTGAAACTTGTTCTGAAACCTCCCTAAAGCATGGATTAAATTTAAATCCTAAAAAGACAAGGTACTGGTACTAGGGCGTCCAGCAACTCGGTTAGGGCCCGTATCAAAACAAGGTGAAACTTATATTAAACAATTGCCGGCTTCCGTTAATGCAGTCAGTGAAAACTTTGGGTGTTGAACTGGATGGTGATCTGAGATTTAAGAAACAGTTACTTCGATGCTCGGGCTGGCTTATGCAAAACTTAAGGTACTCTACGGTAGCAGGAGTATCTGAGCCCTGGGCTGAAGAGAGTGCTGTGCGACGCCTTTGGTACTTTCTCATTTTAATTATTGTGAACACTGTGTAGGGCCCCCCATGTTTAGACTCGATTGATACAAGACGAATCAGAAAGCGGCAAAAATGCTTGTCTTAGGTTCATACACGGAATAAGAAGGCCTCATCCGATTTCCCCATCCCTCTAAAATATAATCAGTGGCTGAACATGGCGCATCGCAGACGTTGCATATGCAGTCCTTTCAACATAAGATTATTCTCTCTCGATCCCCAGTATTTATATTCCAAAATATCTTATAGAACTGATGTTCATAATCTTAACCTGAGGTTTAGAAAAATTTACTCTCTCCCCCCATACATCGGACGGCTTTGTTTACTAGGTCCTTTTCATATAATTTGTTAAGATTTATAACGCTTACCCACCGGTTCAAGCGGCTTGCCTATTCGAATGTTCAAAATCCAGGGTAAAAACTTACTACTGTGGGGGCCAGTGACTGCATCTGCTTTGACTTGATTTTTCTGATTGCAACAGTTATCTTATTTCATTTTTCTTCCCTATATATTCTATATACTCATTCTATGTGCGCAAACCTACTACCTATTGATAGTGCTTGTTACCTACGCGGTGTGTGTGGTTCTCTGTATGCGGGTCTAGGGGAAGTCAGTAAACTTATTGCTGACCAGATCCTTTTGCTCCAGTATTGCATTCCTTATCTAACTGATACAATTAACACTACTTTATATATTAAGATACGAGTCCAATGTTTTTGTACAATTTTCTACTTTATTTCTAATACTGGCACAATAAACGAATATTATTATTATTATTATATCAATCATATCTGAAAATGTCCAAGACATATGAATCTTATTTTTTTAAGAATTTGGATTTGCTGTCAGCGATACTATCTCTTAAAGGCGGTTGATGTATTACATCATCAACTGTTACTTCTGCAGGGCCTTAGAGGACAAGCATTGTTTCATATTTTAATGTTTAATGTTAAAGTTTTGTTTAAAATAAAAAGCTGTTCTGTATTTTTAAAGCTTTTAGTTCACATGTGTTCTCCTAAAACACTCATTTGAAGTAGTTTAAGTGAAAAGTTCTTTATATCCGCTGATCCAAACAACTTGCTGATGTGAACATTTCCTTTCCCCAATTGGTTCAGATTAGCGAGGTTGCACTGTATTTTGAAAGGGATTATTTTAGGTGAGTATTTCCAAATTGGTTTCGAATAAATTAGTACAAAAATTTTTAGGGAGTGGCAACTTAATTCTCTCATCCATTATAATGTAGTATACTTTAGCTGTTCTAACTCTTTCTTTAATGACAAACAACACTGAAGTATCGGCACACTCCGCACTATACAAGTTATTGTGAATTCGATCATACGGTTGATGATGAGGACCCTCGAGTCCTCAAAACGGTCGTTCCGAATTAATTAATAACTTGTGTGGCGCGGAATGCGCCATTACTTTGGCGTTGTTTGCCATTCAACCCCACAGTCCTTGCTGTCATTATTCTTTTTTAATCTCCAATTCAACACAACACTGACAAGTTAGGGTTTCACGGCAGCCGCTTAAATGATAGATTATCCCCTTTTACCTACACTTTACAAACATAGTTCTATGAGCCGTAAATCTCATTAACATATTCAAACTCATGTACTCCTGTTTTCTTTGAGATGTTTGTTTAGTAATATAAACGGGGAATTTCCTGAATGTATCTCTTGGCACCTATTGTTTTAAAAACATTTTTCACGCAGGGATTATATAGCAAAAGAACTGATTGACTATTAAAGCCAAAATCATGTATAAAATGGTATTTTGGATTACTTTCGAGAAATCAATAACTATCGTTGCAAAAATAGCCCTGTGATTTTATCTTGGTATTATATGTTTTTTGCAGCCTTCCTGTGCGTGAGCGTTTAAATCCTCTTTGTCTACTTTGTGCACGTTCCTGTTAGACCCTCGTCTGCTTTAATTTATATTCCCATAAAAATACCAAAAGACACTGAAAGAAAATATTTGATATCCGTTCTAAACCCGTCTTAAGGAAACTTTTAAAACAAAAATGTTCCTTATATTTTTTTTCACCTCATAGCACAGTCATCGATTAATACGTGGAGAAGATATAGAGGACAGATACTGGAGATACGTGGACAGATACGTGGAGACAGATAAAAGAGGAATACGTAGATAAACAACTTTGGCAGCCTCAGTGCACCGGCCAAACCAAATAGTAATTGAATAAAATGCTTCCAAAAGTATATTTTCAATAACTGCAACGTTAGCTTTAAACTTGAATATAGGGTCCCTAGCAATTGGTATTAAAGTTGATTTTAGAAATATCATTGGAATACATTTACGTTGCAGTTAACGACCATATAAAACATGCTATGTAATATACAGGGTGCAGCAGGCAAGCGGGAAATTTTGATCATCGGCTTACTTCGGCTACGTTTGAGTAAACGATTTGAAAGTAGTTGGGGGATTCGTAGTTTTGGATGGGCCCATTCAGTAAATATGAAACAGCGGTCAAGTCAGCAGCGTGTATTTGCTGTCAAAGCGTTTTATAAAAATGGCGAATCTGTCACAGCCGCACAACGTCTATTTCATATTCAATCTAATATTCCGCGTCGTGGTAGTGAAATGATCGGAGCTGCTATCCAAGGTAGTCCAACGCGCTCTGCTCGTCTGCATACTTTAGCACTGCGTATTTCTGATAGATCACTTCGTAGGATTTTACACGGGGATTTAAATTTCCATCCTTATTATAAGGTGCAAATTGTTCAAAAATTGCAAGATAATGATTTAGTTTCTCGGTTTGACTTTTTCGCCCCAAATGCTTGCCACTTTTCAATGAGAATGAGAACACGATTCACAACTTATTTATGTCAGACGAAGCCCCTTTCCATTTAAGCGGCTTAAACAATAAACAAAACTGTCGTTACAGGCCGGCAGAAAACCCCAAAAAATAAACACCAGAAGTCGTTGCACCCGTTTGGAATAATCGGCCCATCCTTTTCGAGTACAAAAAACAAAACACATAGTAAACAGTGAACTTCCGGGCGCTATGGCCCACATGATTGAAACTTTCTTAACGCAGCATTTAACGAGATTTCCTGAAGCATATCGTCACACATGGTTTCAGCAGGAGGGGCTAATCCCATACTGCTCGAGTGTCAATGGCTGCTGTAGTAACCATTTTGCCTAATCGTATCCATCCAAGAAATGGAGATATCCCTTGGCCGGCGAGATCTCCCCGATTTTAACAGCATATTTTTTTTGTGGAGATATTTAAAGAAAGTGGTTTTCGAGCACAGTCCACAAACAATTTTAGAACTTAAAAACAGAATTTCAGCAATCTTCCAATGGAAATGTGTCGTGTCATGGAAAATTTACGGCCAAGGTATGAGGAGTGCCTCGATGACGTAATTTTCCACAAATAAAATGGACAATTATATGCTTTTAAATGATATATTTTGTTTTTATTAATTATAAATGTTTTCGAAATTATTATTATATTAAATTTCCCGTTTCCCTGCCGCACCCTGTATATGTATCGGAACCTTAGAAACGGTTTTTATCTACTTACGTATTGGGTACATTTCTCATAGGCTTATGGGCGGGAGAAATATAATAACTAGAGATACCATTCCCAAGGGAATCCAACGACAAAAATAATAAAAAATAATACCCGGAACGATGTAGGTTTCAGGCCTCTCGCCATACGGAGGTGTATTCGTCTGCTTCTATGTCCCTTATATTCAAAATGTTTATCCACTGAAGTCGGTGGAGCTGAAAGAAAAATGCCCCCAATTAAAAAGTAATTCTCAAATTTGTGATCGCAAGCTTAGAAAATTATGATCATTGCAATATTTATTACTACCCCTCTTTAATTTAATGTTTTAATCATGGATAAATTTCACTTCTCGGGCCGGATTTGAAAAGAAAATTTCATCTTAAACTATAATGATATCGTCGTGTCATTTACTAGTAATGAACTATTTTTAGATTATTTCTTATGAGCACTAAAACTACACTTCTTTAGCTTGAAACAGCCACTATTGAAAGCGTTAGTGGTTTTTTCCTTTTTAATTAATTAGGATTCAAGTGAAGACACTAACTGATTACAAAACTAAACCATATTCAAGATTGTAAAAATAGTGCATTTTTTTTTTAATTAAATAAGAATAAGTCTAAAACTTTCTTGCAATGCTCTTCTCAATTATACTGAGGCTTTGAACAAGTAAGAAAAGCTGAACGTAGGTATACGGGTTTGAAAAGATATTGGGTTCATATCAACCACAGTTACTATTGTTGCAAACATTACAAACATGTTACAAGCTTTGAAACCCCAGTTACAAACCAATTATGAACAGACAGATATAGGTTAGCTTGCAGTATATCTACGGGAGGAGCCAAAATAGCTTTCTCGTTGAATTCCAAGAGCCCCCACCCTCTGGATTATGCTTGGATCGCAAGAAATGTTAAATAATGACGAGAAATACAGTAATGTAACATTCGATTGGGCGATTTGGTAGCCGTGAATCGAATTCCCATATCTATACTGTATATGGAGACTGAAACGCTCTATAGTTTAAGGGTGATCACCTAAACGCCAACTTACAATTTTTCTTTACAATAACAGTTTTATCAATATCACCAGCGACAGTTTTACGTCTTACAAATTACACTGGGGAACAATTTGTAACACAATTTCTGTTGAGTTTGGTTTTTGAGCTGTTTTATAGTTAATTAGGCATGCTGGTTTCAAAACTGTAGTTTTCTTCTACCACGTCAAGTTTTATCTCTACACCTTATGAGAATGTGACCACTCTCCGCGAAATCGATCATGGATCATAGGAAGCACTATTGCTCTCCTATTGGCTGACACAAACCTTCTCCGATGAGCGCCGGGCGAATGACGCATAGGAGAACAATGAGAGGTTTATACTTATCTGGACTTGTTCAATTAGGCCTGAGATACCGTAGTGAGACGTTGTGTGTCGCTCTGAAACGGTGCAGCCCATTCCCACGTGGAGTCTGAGTTCTTGTTTATATACAAGGTTAGCGGTGTTTAGTGTTTATTTATATATGAATTGAAACCTTTCCTTATGCTACCTCTGTGTTCACGGCCCCTAGTGCTTAAAAACGGGCCCCCCATTATCAAAC
>JAROYE020000163.1:0-19438 GCA_029619315.2 Dynastes maya | reverse complement strand
TTAAAAAAGGGAATTTTAACCTTTTCTTTTTTATTAGAAAAATCCCTAAAAGTTTTTTTTT
The DNA here is from genome assembly GCA_029619315.2 of Dynastes maya. Taxonomy (NCBI): domain Eukaryota; kingdom Metazoa; phylum Arthropoda; class Insecta; order Coleoptera; family Scarabaeidae; genus Dynastes; species Dynastes maya. The sequence continues at coordinate 19,377 of JAROYE020000163.1, read as the reverse complement.
TTTAGAAACAAAAAATAAATTTTGCGAAATTTTTAGCATAACCCAAGGCGAAAAGGGGACTTAGGGAAAACCTTTTTTTATTACCTCACTTTTAAAACCCATTAAAAAAACGTTACTTGTTATTTTCTAATATGGTTTTAAAAAAATTTATCCCTTTGGACTTTTCAAAAAATTTAAAAAATGTAATATTTTTTTTTTTTAAAAAAAAGGGTTTTTAAAAAACCCTTTTTTAAATTGAAGGAAAACAAACCAAAATTTTTTAATTGGGTTTTAAAAAAAAAAAAAAAATGAAAAAAATGGGTTTAGTTTTAAAAAATTTTAAATTTTTAAAATTTGAAATTGGGGCAATAAAAAATTTTTTTTATTTTGTGAAAAAAATTTTAATTTTGGAAATGTTGAAAACATTTTAAAACCCCTGAATTTTTTTTTACTTTTAATAGAAATTAAAAATTTACCTTTTAAAGCAAAATAACCCCGGAAAAAAACTTTTTTCATGTTAAATATAAGATCCTGAAAAACCCAAAAAATTTTAAAAAATTTCTAAAACCCAAAGTTTTCAAATGTCAAAAAAATAAAGTTTTAAGGCCAAAATAAAAAAAAAAAAATAACTCCTTTAAAGTAAAAATTTAATTTGGAAAAATTTACCCTTGTATTTTGAGTAATTTTTAAAAAAATTTTTCCCTTTTTCCCCAACTTTACATTTTGGTAAACCCCTAACAATAAACGCATAATTGGTTTATTTTTTTTTTAAAAGTTTGCCCCTATTTTAACCGCAGAAAAAAAAGATAAAAAAAAATTTTTTTAATTTCAGAGGGTTTTAAAAAAAAACAAAAGGGGGTTTTTTTTTTTTTTTTTAAAAAAAAACGAAAACAATTTTTTTTTTAAAAATTGCCAAAAGTTTTATTAAAAAAATTTTGGGATATTTTTTTTCCCACTTCAAAAACAATTTTAAAAAAAATATTAAAAAAAATTTTTTTTTCGAATATAATACTCCCCCTTTTAAAAATTGAAAAAAAATGCCCCAAAAAAAATTTTTAATTTAAAAAAGAAAAAAAAATTTTTTTTTTGAAAGGGAAAAATTTCTTTAATTTTATTCAAAAAAATTTAATAAGTGGAACCCCCGGATGGCAAATATTTTTAAAACCGGGGAAGGAATTTTTTCCCCCCGGACAGTAGGGTTTTTTTCGTCCCAGGGCAGACTTCCGAAAAAATATTTCGCGCCGAGGGGGAAAATTAAAATTTTTTTTCAAAACCAGATTTTTGAAGGGCCCCCAAAATTAAGGGGGGTTCTGAAAAACCCAAGGTTTTTCCGAAAATTGTCAACTAAAAAAAAAGCATGTTCAAAAAAAATTTTTTAAAAAACAAAAAAAAAAAAATTTTAATTTAATTTATTTATTTTTAGGATTATATATTTTAAAAAAAATTTAAACCCTTTTATCTGCTTTTTAAAAATTTCAGTAAATTAAATCAAAAAATTTAAAAAAAATTTTTGGAAAAAACTTGAAAAAAAAATAAAAAAGGGGGAAAAAGGGGGGGTTTGTTGAAAAAAAAAAAAAAAACCCCTTTCGTTTTTTTTTGGGGGGCCCTTTTTTTCCCTATAAGGGACCTTAAAAGTTAAAAACAAAACTGATCCAAAAAAAAATTTAATTAGTGAAAAATAATTGAAAGGGGGTTTAAAAAATCTTATGTTTAGGATTTAAAAATTTTCGGGGGGCCCCCCTTAAAAAAGTTTGAATTTGTTAATTCGGGGAAACGCCCATCGTGGGGTAGATAGTGCCCCTGGGAAATTTAACCCGGGGAAAAACAGTTTTGGGAAAAAAAAGGGCAAATTTTTCCCAATGCCCCCTTTTCCCCCAAAAAATCCTTTTAAACCTTTGGGGAACGTTTTGGGGGCCCTTTTAATTTAAAATTTTTTGACTTTTGGGACCTTTTTCTTTCAAAAAAGGAAGTGTTCCAAAAAGGTCGAAATTTCAAGAATCGGGAAAAGGATTTAAAAATTTTTACAAAATTTTTTTTTGGGGGGGTTTCGGAAAATTAAACCCTTGGGGGGTTAAAAAAAAAAAATGAAAAAAAAAGACGCATTTGGACCAAAAAAAATGTTTTCTTCTAAAAAAAAAAAGGGGGGAAAAATTTTTAAAAAAAGAAAAAAAAAAGAAAGGGAAAAAAAAAGTTATTTTTTTTTTTTCCCAAATTTAAGTAAAAAAATTTCGTTTTTGCAAATAAAAATTTTTTTTTCCCAAACGACTTTTTGGGGAAAAAACAAAATTTTTTTTGAAGAATTTAAAAAAACCCATTTGGCCCAGGACCCCAAAAAGGGTTTTAGCCGTTTTAATTTTTTTTAAAAAAGGGGAATTTTTATTTCGGCAAAAAAATCTCAAATTCAAAAAAATCAAAAAAAGCGGGGGCCCCGGGACTCCCTCCCCTGGGGCCAAAAATTTTAAAATTTTTTTTAAAAAATTTTAAAACATTTCTTTTTTTATTTTTATAATTTTAGTTTCAAAAAGTTTTTTTTTTTTGGGGTTTCTTTTTTTTAACCCATTTTTTTTTTTAAAAAAAAATTTTTTTTTAAATTAAAAAAAAATTTTTGCTGGTGTTTAAAAAAAATTCCTTTAAAAAAAATTTGACGACAGTATTTTAAAATCCAAGGGGAACCTATTTTCGGACTAACTATAAAAAAGGGCAAGAAAATCCAGCGCGATGGGGGAAACCCTGGGGGGGAAAATTCCTGTATCCCCAGAATTCCCTTTTAAAACTCTTTTTAAAATGGAAAGCCCTTGGAAAAGGGTTTTTTTTTTGGGGGTTTTTTTTAAAATTTTTTCTCCCCCTTTGCAAAAATAAACCTGATGATTTTTTCATTTGGTAATTTGTGAAGGGTAAAGAAAAAACCGCTTGTTGTTTGATTTGTTTTTTAAATTTTTATTTTAAAACCCCAAAAATTTTTTCCCCTTTTGGGGCCTTTGCGTTATAAAAAAGCATGAAAACAAAAGCTTTACTAAAATCGCAAGTCGTTATTTCTGCCGTTTTTTTCTATCCCTTTTTTTTCTAAAACCCCCCCCCTTTAAATTTGTGCTGTGTTTTTTAACTTTCCTGCCTATATTGTTGCCTTGTTATAAAAATATTTCTCGAAAAATGTATTTTTCCCCTTCGAAATTAAACGTTTTTTTTTAAAGGAATAAAAAAAAACAAAATTTGGGGTCGATTTTTTTTGTGTCTTTTATCTCCTTTCTTAAAAACGGTACAAACCCTTAGCTATTTTTAGTTTTTTTTGGGTTCCCTTTTTAAGCGTTTGTTTATAATTGTTTAAAGGCTCCGCTTTTGGTCACTATTTCTTTCCAGAACAGTTTAGTCCCAACCCTATATATTCCCTGGTTTTTTGGTTTTCATATTCATGATCGCCTTTGTATTTTTTGGGCATTGGTATCGAACAGAAAGCACGTACTAAGTAAACTAAACCCTTTAAAAAAATTTGTAGCAAGCTAGTCACCTTAACCTAGCATACAGATTTTGTATTGCTTTTGGGGTCCCTACTGATGGCCCAAAATTGCTGCCCCAAAATTGTTTCTAGTTTTGCTTTATTTCGATTATACGTATCCATAATCTCGTTTTTGGATTATTTTTAAAGTGGGGTACGAGCGGAGGGGCCTGCGAAAAATACGTAGAGTCGACCAGCGTCGCGTTCCCCCTAAGTTATTCTGCTAAAAGAGTGTTTGCTGCAAAAATTTTTTCTTTTTTAAAAAAAAATTAAAATAAACTTCAAACCCTTTACCTTTTAAAGGGCCTCCTAAATCACAAAGTTAATAATGTCTGTTAAAAAAATCTGCAACAAAATTTTAACGGCGCAAAAATAAATTGGGGGAAAAATGCGTTTTTTATGCAAAAACGACCGTTCTACATCTATGACCCTAATATTAGTAAGAAAATAATCTTTCAATCCTTAATGATTTGTTTTACCACCTCACAAATGTGTCTCAATGTGCCAAAAATCAGAAAATTTTTCTCAAAAAAAAAAACTTTTCAAATTTTTTCTAGAAACCCCGAAAATTTTTTTTTTTTTTTCGTTTCTTCAATCGCGCATAGCTGTGGGTGAACATGTTGCACTATTTGTAGAGATTCTTTAAAAAGGCACCGCAGGTTTTGTAATTTTTCTTTGCCTCTGCTACCCCCCAAGTAATTTTCGTGAATGATTTTTAAATCCATTTTTGCCGACTATCTTGAAATTTCGACTGGCTTTTCTGGTACGGCAAACTTCCTTTGTAAACGAAATTTTAAAACCCACGTTCTTAATATTGGGCAAAAATATTTATGATAATAAAAGGGGGAGGTGCAAAACCCGTTCCCCCAACGAGTTACAAAAGGTTCTGGTGGTCTGGTATACGGGGGCACCAAAATCGTGAAAATTCGCGAAATTCGTTTCGGTGATTTGACAAATACTGCTTTGGATGCGCTTTAAATTAACGTTTTTACCTCAGGGAAAACATTTTTCGATACTTCCGCCACAAGATTTTGGGGGCATGAATTTTAAGTAATGTGAACAAATTAGCAGAATGCTTTTTAAGGACCGGCCAACGAAAACTGTTTGCAGCACCTTCACTCACTAACATCAAGAAGGTTGGGTTTTGTTGAAAGTTCAAAATTGTCCTTATTTTTAAAAAAATTTAAATTATTCCTACTTTGATTCTTGGAGACAAAAGAAATTTGGGTCCGTTGGGGAAAGGGGTTTCCCAATTTTTGCGTTTTCCCTTATTTGGGAACTTTTTTGTTTTTTTGAAACCCCAAAAAAAAAATTTTGGGCTTTCCTCCGATTTTGTTTGCTTGTTCCCGCTGGCACAAATTTTTCGAACGATTTCGACTTGGTAATTTTTCACTCCAATAGGGTTTTTCCAAAAGCCCAAATTTTAAATGGTTTTTCCCTTGTCTTTTTTAATTAAAAACGGTATATTACATGCGATAAACGTAAACGATAAATTAAATATAAATTTTTCATTGTCCTCGTGGCCCCCGGGGGGGGGAAAAAAAAAATTTTTTTTTTCCTTTTTTTTTTTTTTAAAAAAATTTTTTTTTTTTTTTTTTTTTTAAGTTTTTTTTTTTTTTTTCCCCCCCCTTTTTTTACGTTTTTCGAAACAAAAATGTTGTCTGGCCCACATTTAAAGGATTTTCCCCCTTACACATTTAATTTTAGACCTTCATATATTAATCTGGAATTTCTGTAAAAAATTTTCGAGTTTGTCCGACCCTCGTTTTTTTTGGGGGACAAATAAATTTTTTTTAATGATCAATTCGCAAATGCCGGCATTTAAAAAATTTCCGTACTCTTCCCCGAATAATACTACCGTTTCCTCTGGTCCATATTCTACGCCCTCCGGTACCCCCCTCCTGGCCCTTTTTGTTATAAAGTAATTCATTTAAATGCCACTCTCTTCGATTTGTGAAAAAAAAAATATACCGTGTTTAATAAAAATGCAACCAAACGGCCGAAAAATGATGCCCAATTTTTTTTTTTTTTACTCCACTTTTTTTGATCGGAATAAAATTAAAAATATTTTTCGTGTTTTGATATCTCAAAAACTGCGCTAATAATGAATTATTACTGTTTCAATTCCATATAAATTTCATTGTATCTCTTTTTTTTTTCCTATAATAACAAGGTGTTCAATTTCAAAAATATAAACAATTCAAGTTAGCACTGAATGCGATGTGCAATTAATTGTTCCTTTTTTAACACCGTTGCGATCAGCGGGGAAATCCCTACAAATTTTTTAATTTAAAACCAAAACGCAGCTAAAAAAAAAAGTTAGAATAGGGGGGCCGTTAACTTTTAACCCTGTATAACAGTAGGGGCCTAAAGTTTTTTTCCCCCCACCCCCTACTAACTTTTTGAACAACTTTTGGGGTAGCGTTTTTCGGAAAAAAAAAAGGTCGATTTTTATTTTTTTTTGAGCTAACTTTTGGTATTATTTTGAAAATTCTACTGCATTTCGGTTTCACCGGAAAAGGGGACATCAACTTTTTTATTTTTTTAAATGAACATCCTGTATTTTTTTACATTTTTGGAAAGGCAATAAAAAAACGAAATTCAAAAAACGATACCCGTTTGCTATAAAATTTTACTTGTGTGAGCGAAGTAGGCTAAAAAAAAAACTGCAAATTTTTTTAATTTAATAATATATCTTCATTGTTTTGTCTTTTTTTTGGTGTCACAGGGAGACATTCATAATACAAAAAAAGATTATTACCAAATTTATTTTCTCCAATCGTAAATTTCTTAAGCTAAACTGCTAAAAAATAAATAAATGTGGATGGTTTTAATTCGTCTTTTAGTTGCATTTCCCAAAAAAAGTAAAAATATATGGGTATTCTGTTTAAAAATAAAAAAATTACTTATTTCCGGGGAAACCCCGGAAAATTAATTGAACTCTCGATAAAAACCAAAAAAAAGTTAGCTTAGAAAAAAATAAAAATCGACCTTTTTTTTCCGAAAACGCAGACTCAGTTGTTCAAATGTTATGGGGGGATTTTTTAGGCCCCATTGTATTAAGAGAGAATAAAATTTTAATTTTTTCAAATAAAGTTCAATTTGTGTAATCTAAAGAGTAAAATGCTAAAATTCTTATATTGGCGTTTTTAATAAACAAACATACACCCAGCACAATTTTTTGAAAGAAAGCAAATTTTTGTAGCAAACGCTGCAAGTTTTGCGTCACTCATGGTTTTACAATATTGTTTTTACTAACTGCTACAAATTTTCAGCGAGCGGGGATTTTATAACCAATTCGAGTGGCATTTGCTACAATTTGGTTTTGAAGTATTAAAAATGCAGCAAGGACTGTGTAGGTGTTTGGGGGGTATGGCAAACAACAAAATTCTCGGCACACCCGCACCCCTACAAATTATTAATTAACTCGGGAAAGCCGTTTAGAAAACACGTGAGTCTTCCCTCTTCAAACCCCCTCCGATTGATGTGGTAACATATATTAAGTCTAACGAAATCGCCTATCCATACTCTTCAGAAAAAAATATACAAATACCTACTTTGTCGCTTAAAATAAAAAACAAGTTAAAAAAAAAGGTTAAAAAGGGGGGGAAAAGGGGCTTGCAACGAAACGCAAGAATTGACCATCCCCCCCTAACAAAATAAAAAATCGGTAAAACAACGGTTATTTCTCTTTTATTCGTCAAAATTTGTGTTTCTTTCCGCCTATCCTCCAAACTAAAGACTAGACTGTGCGAAATATACGAAAGGATCGACGTCTCTTGTTATAGCACATACTATAAATCAAATAACCTCTTTACCGTAATAAATCGAAAAGACAGGAAAAGTGTAAAGGTCCTTTCTCTTTATTGATTAAGTTTGCATTCTTATTTATGTAAATAGTCACACAGGCGTCTAGTTGAAGCGGCGAAATCACGCTTTTAGTCAGTTTTAGGTTTTCTAATTTAATATTATGCCCGGTATCGTTTACGTGTTGTGCTACACTTGACGCTTCTATTCTCCCGTACCTGTAATACCTGCTGTGTTCATTGAATCTAGTGCCTATCGCTCGTTTCGTTTGACCAATATAGGCTTCATCACAATCATCACATGCAATTTTGTAAATTCCCGACCTTTCTCTCATGTCCGGTTTATCTTTTGGATTGTCAAGAAGGTTTTTGAGTGTATTTCACGAACTGAAACATACGCTCATCTTTTGTTCCTTAAAAACTTTAGTGAATGAATACAAACATTTACCCATAAAAGTAGATCACAGATTGCTAGAATGATGGTAATATCTTTTTTTTTCGGTGAAGTGTTGTCTATTCTTAACTGTTACGTATTCTATTAAAATCTACGCTACATTATAGATTTTAGACAATAATATTAATATGTGCTGCATTTGGCGCTCTGGATTTAACCAAAATAAGAGAAATAGATAAAATTCTGTATACAAATATTTGAAGCTTAAGGTTTCTACAGATATTGTTTACAAGCAAATTCAATTAGTGAGACTGAGTAATATATATTCTCTCTCGCGCGCTTTCTTAACTTTGTTTTAACGTTCTACAAAAGGAACAATCAGAATTTCATCAACAAACTATTTATAAATTAATTCGAAATTGTTTTACTAAAATTGTTCAATATGAGTTCGAGTAAAAACAAAAATATACGAAACTTGAATTATTATTAGATTCTTGATGGCTTCATTATAAAGTTTGTGTTTGTGAAATATATAAACGGTTTATATAGCTGCATGTACAAGTAGAGTCAATGTCGTTAAAATTTTAGCAATTATTTTGTTAGCCAAATGTTCCATTTCGTATAACCGTGGCACAAAACCAAACAATTAAAATACCTATGTATAAATTCACGTATATGCACATATATTGTTAATAAAAACCAGAAAATTCCTGGACTAAAAATAAAAGTAACAATTCAATCTCAAAACAGTAACCGGACTTTAACACAAAATAACAATAATATAACAATTTAGTATTTGGTGGGATGTCCTTGGACTTCAATTATATATTGTAATGATTAGAGACGGGATTTTAGGCAAAATGCCTCTTTGTTTAGATTCAAGGCAATTTAAAAATAATACAAAATCTATATGTTTCTCGACAAATCAAAGCGATCTAGCTATGTTTTATTTTGCCTAGTTGCCTATTTGGATTTTAACAGCCTAAATCGTGGTTTTTTTCGCTATTTTGTCCTAAAATCATATTTATTTGGTCTAAACGTTTTTTTTTTTAATTTTAAATAAATATGGTTTTTACACAGCTGCATCTTTCTAAATGTAATTTTAGTTTTACAGCTAAAATGCTATAAAACTAATACAACGATGGGTTTTTCCCGTCTATTGTGTGTGAGGGGTCAAAGTTTGGATTTGGTTGCCGTAAATTTATATTACTACCCTATTGAAGATATATCCTCAATTATCGGCTTATCGCTCTCGGGTTCATTTACCTGCACCCACGTTTTTATTTTACGGGAATCCTATCGGCTTGTTTACGCCCCTGTAATTTAAACCATATAAGCAAATTTCTTCTCCCTGTTAACGTGATTAATGAATACACGATGCCCATTCATAGTTTATACAATGGACAACTTGATATTGCAGTTTAGATTTTAATTTATTCTCTTAATATTTCTCTGGAGCGTATATGTGTGTGTTCCTATAGCGAGGTGGACTATTGACGAATCAGTATATAGTGAAAGACGTACTTTGAATTTTCATTTATATCGTAGCTTGCCAACGAATATTTTTCGGTAGTTTTTCTGTCGTTTGTGCTTGTTTATCTACTCAGTGTATTGTGTATTTCCATCTACAACAATGCCAAAATCCAAAGAATCACATAGCGATAAAGTTCAAAAATGGCTGAAGGCAATTGGAGGCACTACTGTCTTTCAGCTGAATCCAAGCAACAGTGAAGAGTTGTTTTGTAAAGCGTGCGGAAAAATGGTAAAGGACGTTTTTGTTTTTCTTTCCTAACTTGCTTCAAAAATATTATTGTAGTTAACTTGCAAAAAGAAAAATCATTTTGAGCAATATGCTACTGCTCCTGGACATCAGGCAAATCTTAGGAAACCGTTGAGGAACCAAATGTTAATACACACCAAAAATTCAAGAGAAATCGACGTTTTTAATCGAGATTTATGCGTGAAAACCTTAAGAACAACATATGTAACAAAATGTTACAATGAGGTAATTAATATAATAAATAATAATTTAAAAATGTATTTTCATACTTGAGTGTCATTAAGATTTTGTTTACACCTATAATATTTTTATTAATTTTTTAAGACTATTAATACTATTCGCGAAGAAGTTGGTAACAACGATATTTGGATATCTATAGATGAGACGACTGACTCTAAAGGTCGTATTATGGCAAATATGATGTGGTAAGTTTGTTGTGAAACACCAGGAAAACCGTATTTACTGGCTACAAAGCAACTTGAAGAACAAATTGCAATACAATGGCAAGATTCGTGAACCAAGCTTTAGGTAAGATATATTATGCAAAAAACTTACTTTAATAATAATTTGTAAATTTAATGCTAGATATTTAAGTTAAAGGCAACTCTCGTATTTTAGGTATTTTGTGGCCAACAGATGGAATTAAGTACGAAAAAGTCAAGCTTTTAGTCACGGATGGTGCTTTCTTATATGCTCAAATGTGGTACAAATTTGAAGATTTTTTATAAAAATCTTAATCATTTAACATGTTTTGCACATGGACTCATTTGGTGTGTGAATGTCTAAGAAATCAGTATGCTAATGTTAATGGTTTAATTTCAAATACCAAGAGAGTCTTTTTAAAAGCTCCACTGCGTGTGGCAGTGTATAAAGAAAATCTGCCAGATCTCCCTTTGCCCCCGAACCTGTCTTAACACGTTGGGGAACTTGGTTAGAGGCGGTAGTTTTTTATGCTAAGAATTTCGAAGCAATAAAATCAGTAATACTTTTTAGCAAAATTTTTAAATAAGATTGTTTTTATTTAACGCTTTATGTTTTAGGTTGTAATATCGTTTGACAAAGATTCAGCTAACTGTATTGAGCAAGCGCAAAATACTTTTCCAATCAAAATGTCAAAAACGATCTTTTATAAATCAAGTCGCATTATAAATTTCTCATTGATAACATCAAAAGATTAGAAACATTCGGCCTTCCTCTTACAGATTCTGTTGCAGTAATTAATAATGCCGAAGCAGCTCTCAAGAATGCCCCAGGAAAAGTTGGCAAAATAATTTTGTCAAAGTTTAACCAAGTGATTTCGAAAAATCCAGGTTTCAAAACGGTTGAAGAGTTTGCTGGAGCTGCTCAGTGGCGAAGCAGTTGAAGCTACCGCTCATCACCACAGCTGACTGGTCCATATTTAAGTTTTGTCCTACAATCGTGTGACGTAGAACGTTCATTTTCTTCGTACAAACTGCTGTTTTCCGACCGAAGAACAAAATTTTACAACGACAACTTGGAAAAACATCTTGTGTGCTACGCAAAACGCGAAATTTGAGGACATGTTACACGGCGATTAATTAATTTATTTATTATTTTAAACCAAATGAATCTACATATTTTAGTTATTAGTTTATTTTCTTTTTTATGGCTGAAATGTACCTAAAATTACATTAAATATCGTCTTCCTATTCATGTTTTTTTTAAAATAAAATGATTTTGTGTTTAACCGTTTTTTTTTAAGTATTTGCCTAACATGCCTAAATCACAGTTTTCCGTCCTAAATACATAGTTTTTAAGGCCTAAAAAAGGGCCATTTTAGCTGTTTTTTACGTCCTAAAATCCCGTCTCTAGTAATGATTTACTGAGAAAAATTTGCTATTACTGTTAAAATTAAAGCCAAAAAACATAGCATTTTAGTGCCAAAAAGGGTATACAAATTTATGACGTTAAAAAAATTATTATATCTCTTTTACAAACTTGAATTTTTAGCAGTCGCCTAAAATAAACCTATACCGATAGCTACATTTTATATTTATTAATTATACCAAATGATTTTGTTTGTGAAGAAATCTTATCGCAGAAACTCCCAGAAATTGATTCTATTGCTTACGTTGCTAGACAATTGTCTATGTGCAACTGTATAAAAGGTTTTTATTTCTACGAATTGAGTTTCTGCCCAAATGTCCTCGTAAAAATGGCAGCAGAACCACTGTGTGTTTATTTAGCCTTGAACTAATTGGAGGGAAATTTGTTATTAAAATCCATTTCCACATATCGGTTCCGTGTCAGTACCGGTTCAGTTCGGTATCGGCGACGCCTGTTCACGCATATCCGTTCAGTATCGTCATTTTCAAATCACACTTTATAGGAAGCCCTTCAAAACCTAAAAAAGATATGCAAAAAAGCAATTTCTTCACGCTTAGGCTAATATCGTGATGCAAGATAACATCACTAAACCAGTGTGGACTCACAATAGCGCTGAGGCATTGTCCTCTGGTGTGCCTAATTCCTTCGGTAACAATCTTTTTATGCTGTTATACGTAATCAATAATTGTTTGTCATAAAAACTCATTTTATGATGTAGAGATCTAATACTTGCGTTTATGCTCACCCAAATTGTCCCAGCCACACGGCATTTTTTATTGCATGCTATTTAAGCAGGTTCTGGCAACTCTTTGCCTTTTAGCTGAGGGCGTAATTTCGGGACCACATACAGGGTCTGCGGGCCCGTAGGTTAAAGAACAATAGTCTGTACAAGTGACTAACAAGGGCGATAAAAATCCACACATTTTTTATTTATTAGAATTATAATAGCAGTAATCCAAACTATAACAAGCAAATCTAACAAAAAAGAAAAGAAAAATCTAAATGAAAATCCATGAAGAGACTGCGTTTGAAGCTGAGAACAGATGTCAGATATCACTAGTACCATGCGCAAAGTGTTTACTAAATTAACATTGTAAGCCAGACGATGCTATTTTATTAATTTTCATTATTGAAAAAAACTGCACTCACAATCTTATACTACTTCCCGAATGTGACAATTAGTTTTTCTGCGAAAACTCTCAGCTGTTGGATACTTGTCTCGGAAGTATTTCTGTAAAATTCATTTTTTCCACATCATCAATTTTTAGACTTCAAATATGATCTTCTTGAAGCTCGCTCAACTCAATTTTAGAGTGAAGCGGAGCTCTTCCAATTTACACTTACACGATTTGCAAAAAATATTGAAAGTGCTATCCATATTCCTAAAATAGGAAACCAATCATGTAATTTGCTCTGACAGTAGTTTCAGTTTCTTTCACATAGCGACCGTAATCATATTGTTTTCGTGACTGGACTAATGTTACAAAATGAAAATCAGTTTTTACTTGATCATTTTAATTTCCCCAAGCTGAATTTCGTTTTGAAAACGCTTTAAGATGACTGTACAGTTGATTGTACCAATTGCTCTGTTTTGAAGCTTCAAGTTCAGGTCGTTAAGTTTATTGTGATGTCTACCAGAAATGCCAGTCACAAAGCCCATGTGGATAACAAAATTTGCGCATATTTTCTCTTCATGTTCCATAATATCAGTATTTTTTTCTAAGTTCATAAAATCTTTTTAGCATTTTGCCTTTGCTTAGCCACCTTACTTCGCCATCAGTATGTCACATCATCGTGTTTTGAAGAGTTCGTCCCAAAAATGCTTTAAACTGGCGAGGTTAAGACCGCGGATCTTAATAAAATTTATGGTATTTACTACCACATCCATAACGTTCTTCAAGTCGAATGGACTTAGAGCACAAGTTTGTTGGTGAATTTGCAATGCAAATTAAATTTAAATCACATTCTGCACATTCATACGGTTGCTCTTTCTTCAGAATTCCGATATAAAAACCTTTTCGGTCCGACATTGAAGGCGCACCATCTGTGACACTCCAACTAATTTCACCACTGCAAACCATATTATTCAAAGTACTTTACACCTCGGCAAAAAAAATTTTTTCCAGTAGTGATCCCTTTTTAGGGCCGTAAAGCCGTATTCCTCGTCCTGCAAAATTTTCATCAAAAACCTCGTAAAAAACTAACTGGGTGTCTCAGAAAAATCTGTCTCTCAAAAAAAGCAAACGAAAATGCTTGAAAAACCCGCCAGTCTATCAGCAAGTTTTTTGAATCACTAACCATATATCTATACGTCGAACAACAGTCGTCGCGATAAGCTACTTTCTCAAAATCTTTTTTTTTTTTCGGACACAAAAGTTCTGCAAACATCTCTGGGGAATCTTTAAAAAAACTCTCCTCAAATATGATTCGATGTTTTCGCTATTTTGAACTAAAAAATAAAAACTAGCTTAACAACACTGTCTAGATTTGACTTTGTGAATGGAACATTTCTTGCTGTTTCCCTAAATCGGTAAAATTTTTTTAATTTTATTTTCCTTTCTTAACTGGGCCCTAAGTAATTTATATTGAGCGAAATGCTTTGCTGGGGTAATGCCGCTTATAATTTTTATTTTTTAAAACAAAAATTGTTTTCATCGCACAGCAAACACATGGTTTAACCCCGGGCATGATAAAAAAAGTATTCTTCAGTCCCCTTTGTTTTGAAATTTACGACATTCTGTGTCCCTTTTCCCCTTTTTTAAAAAACCAAACATCTTTATTTTGTTTTTTTTTTTTTTTTTCTGAGCTGAATTTGCTTGAATATTTTCCCGCGTTTTTCTTTCAGTTGTTAAAAATTTAATTAGTTGACACGCGGCTGAGCGGTTTATATTCCCGCAATAAGAACTAAATACTCTCGATCGTACGCGAATATCGAGCTCCGCTTTATGAAGAACAGTCGGCTGGGGAGCCTTTCGAGGTCTCGGGGGGCTTCCGAATGTTTATCTTTTTTGTCTCTTTCAAGACTATTTCGACTCGATCTGGGGCGTTCCATTGCGTCGCTAAATAATTTTATTTACTTTTTAGTCTTTATGTTTTGAATAAATACAGTTTTAGGTTTGGTTTGGGGTAATTAAAAATAAACAGTGTGCAAAATCTTAATTTTTTGGCGCGTTATTTGAATTTCTCTCGGGGGGCCGGATTGAAGCTGGGGGGAGGGGCCGGGGGGTTGCCCAAAAATTGATTTAGGGGGTATTTGTATTGTTTTTTTGGCCCCATTCGTCTTACCATTTAAATGCTGAAAAATTAAAAAATTATTAATTAAATTTATTAAGATTGGGTTTTTTATATGTTAAAGGGAAATTCAAAAGGTACAAAAAAATGGGAAAATTTTAAAAGACAATATTTTCCCCTCTTTTTGTACGATTGTAATACCTAGGTCCGTATACAAAACATTTTTTTTTCAAAATATTTAGTTATTTAAAAAAATATCTACTCACATTGGTTTTCATATTAAAACAGCGCCCTGTAATTTTTGTAAAACCGAATGCAAATCTGGCCCCTTTTTTGATATCAGTATTAGAGAAAGATCATAGATAATAAAATCGCGCTGGGGCCTTGCTCGGTGGTAGGGTAACACTTTTTTTTTAGGGGTTTTAAGAAATCAAATAATTTTCGCAAAAAAACTCTTTTTTTATGGTATGTGGTAATTCAATACTTGCTTTAGCACCAAAATGCCCAACACGCATATTTATTGACTTTTTAGAGCAGGTATGGGCAACCTTTGCGGGGTGAGGGCGTTTTTTTTGGGGACTTAATCGGGTTTCGCGGGCCGTAGGAAAGAAATAAGTGGGTATATGAAAATAGGGCGATAAAAATCCACAAAATTTTTTTATTTTTTTGAATTATATCTAACAAACATAAAAAAAAGCAATTAAAAAAAAAAAAAAAGATAGAAAAATAAATGAAAATCCAGAGAGACGGAGTTGAAGCTGAAAACAAGATGATAATATTGGGGTAAATTCACTAGTACACAGGCGAAAGTGTTTTTCTAATTAAAATCTGTAAGCCGAGTACGATGCTTTTTTTTATTAATTTTCATTTTTGAAAAAAACTAATTACAAATAAATTTTTGTGCTAAAAATTTTAAATTTTTTTTCGCGATTTTAATTTTTCTCCGGGGCCGGTTTAACTGGTGGAGGGCCGATCCGGCCCGAGGGGGGGGGGGGGGTTTTCCCATATAGATTAGAAGGTAGTTTCGTATTTTTTTTTTTTTGGGCCCATTCGTCCATTCCACTTAAAATCGAGAAATTAAAAATTATTAATTAAATTATATTAATATTAAGGTTTTATATCGTTAAGGAATTCAAGAGGTACAAAAAATAGACAAAAATTAAAAAGATAAAACCCCCTACATTTTGGATTGTATATAACTATGGTTTCAGTATGATCATTTTTTTTTCAAAATATTTAGTTCTTAAAAAAGATCTACATCCTATTGGTTTTTCATATTAAAGAACAGGCCCTGTAAATCTTTGTGAAACGAATGCAAATCTTGGCTCCTTTTTTGATATCAGTATTAGAGAAAGATACATAGATTAATACAATCGCGCAGGGACTGATCGCGCAGGCAGATAATCTTTGCCTGCGAGATTGGATAATGACGTGTGTTTAAAGTTAAATAAATGAATAGAAGTAGCCATTCCTACAATCAAAAGCGGCTTGTTTACAACTTCATTGACTTACTCTTAATTCTTTCGGAAGCTGTTCCTAACCCAACTAGAACGCATTCCGTTAGGCTTGTACATTTAAAATCGGAATTTCAGTTTGAAATTATCAATAGTTCGACTTTTGATGTTAAAAGAATGCACCTTGTCAAAAGGTATTTCTATGGGACAACTGTTATAGTACTACCACATACAACATTGGCAAGCATTACAGTAGTCGTTCAACACAACATTCTCCGTAAGTGTATAAACGTCTATATTTACAACATTACACAGTTTTATTCGATCCATCAAGGAACGAATCAATCTCATTTAAATTTAGATAGGAATATACAACGGGAAAAAATACACAAACACGGTTTTGTGTGAGAAACATACATACTCTGTTATAAAAACATTTCTTCGTATTAAGAGCAGCAAAAACCGTTTAAGATGCTTTAAGCCAATTATATTTAATTTTCAATAGACACGTTTACGCGCGTCTGCCGACTGCTTTTATAAATACGAATACTTTATATAAATACTATTGCTATTAATGAATTCAACAATTGAGATAATAACATTCGATACAGCTTGAGACGGGTTTAATAAAAATAATAATTAAGAATATAACCTTGATACATGTACCATCAAACAGAATAATTATAATTACTATAATTTTATTTTGAAGGAAATTTTTGTATAAAGGCTTGAAATAGCACAGTAATGATTGTTATTTAATACTTTAATTAGTTTTAGTCTAAAACGTTATAAGCATAATATGATTCGGGAGATCGAAAAGACACTAGGGGAGAGAGATCCGCGATACATGACACGAGGCACATGCGATTTTTTAGTGAACAGCCTAAACTTAAATAGGTTTTCTATTTCACCTGTAGAAAGAGGTATGTGTCAGTGATAATCTTCAATATAGTTTGAATTACGAAGGGCACTATATGAGTGTGAAATTATACCGCTAAAAAAAGCGTAGTAAAATTTACATGGCGTCAAAATGTAATGAGGTACATTGATGCTTTTTGTAGTGGAAGCACATCGATACGTGTGCCAATGTACTTACCTCATTGTACGATTTTTTATAGAGTATTTTTACTATGAAAGCGTTAACTTGAATTAAAATTTTTAGGGAAATTGGTTCACACGTGTAAATGAAGACGCAACGAGTTTTTATTGACGAAAATAACATGAAACGTGCTGTAAAACATGTTATTGACAGAAAAACAGTCCTCTAGGATCGATACCTGCAAAATGATAAAACTAAAAATTAAGGTTCGACAAACGAGTGCAACGTCAGAGGCATAAAGCGCAAAAGTAGGTACGTGAGATACAAATATTGTTAAAAAATAATATATTCTTACCTTTTTTTTTTTATTGACGTCCTGATGTCCATTGCGACAAAATACTACTGCCCCGGTAAGCCGCATAAAACTGCAACATAAGCAACGCTTCCATTGTCGATTCACTTAGGATTCGACTTTTGGTTTCTGAAAACGTTTTCGTGTATTTTGAAAATGATCGTTCTACATCTAGGAAGTTAGGATTTGCGTAATTCAGATATTCCTTTATCTCTTCTTTTGCCTCTTTATTTTCAGTAATAGGCCGAACCTTTTGTAAATCGGAATTTTTATTTAAAACTGCACGAAATTTTTGGGGCGACATTAGTCCTATAGGATCCATCAAGTTTCTAGAACGGCTTGAAAATTATCTAAGGTATTTAATGAGTTTTTGTAAAATAAGTGACTATTTTGTAACAAGCGATATAGCTTGTACAACTACAGAATATTTTTATGGAAATTTCATCTATTTGTAATTGAACGTCCGAATTGCACCCTCTCTCGAATCGCTGTAGATTCTTTGAATTAAATTTTAGAATCACATTCTTCACATTTGCGAAATATTTATGATAATAAAATACCCGCCTGGAGCCATGTTTCCCATCGAGTTATTACAGGTGAGGTGGCAGGGGAAAAGTTTCGGACACAATTGTTTGAAAACGCAGATATGTTTGGGAGATTACACAAAACACTTTTTTGGTAGATGCTATTAAAACTATTCACCATCGGATACTTTTTTTCGAATGGTTTCTGTAACCAGATGATACGCGTTAAAGAGACATGTTTGGGGAAGAAGATCGGAAAGCATATTTTCAACATCCTACCAACTTTCAGCATTGTTGCGCTCCATCATAACTAACATTGTGACTTGGGCTCCGTTTAACAAAATTCTCTAACGAATCTTTTATTATCTTCACAACGGTTTCAGCATCACTTTTTTCAATCCCTTTTAAATGGTTTTAAAATCAAGGAAGCTGCTGGATCATTACGTTTTAAAGGACGCGCTACAACATGAATCACGCTGTGTTTCTGTGCATCAGTTGTTTCATCCACCATTACGCAAATTTTTTTATTTTTCAACTCGTCTACTAGTTTTTTTCTGTACCCTGCAAATGTGGTAAATTGTATCGCAATTGACTATTGGTTGATAGTTTCCAGGACGGAACATATTTATCTCAAATAAGACGAAAGTGTTCATTGTCTACTAGGTGTTGTGGGATGTTAGCTTAGCATAAAAATAAAATCATACAGAAATTCCCAGTATGGAATATTGTTGCTTAAATTCTGTACATGACGTTTACTTTTAATATGTCTTTTACAGTGACATGTATCGCGACGATCAACCGTTTTATTGCAAATTTTGCACTGAATGATAGTACCTGCATATTCCAACCCAGTGAAACGGCTAATATATTTATTCAAATGCGATGGTAAAGGTAAACCTCGCTTATGAGGATCCATCTTTGAAAAGACGCACACCGATAAATTTATAATTATTTGAACGACCCTTCACTTCCACGCCTATCGAATGACTAAAGTCTCACTGGCTTCGCATCGCCTAAATTCTCTCTCGGCGGCTCTGGCGAAGCACGCGTTTGTCGAATTTTAACTAATAAAAACGGAAACCTAGAAGTGATAAAGGAAATTGTACAAAGTAAATCAAAAGAATTTATATAAGCACTCCAGAGAAAAACATAATTGAAAAAATAAATAAAACAAAGCAACAAAAAACAAAATGAATGTTAAAAAAAACAGTTAGTAAGGTTTGAATATCAAAGAAACAAAAAAAAACGACAATGATTCGTAAATGGATATGGAAATGCAGATTAGTTCTCCTAACGCTTTAATGATAGAAGCGATGATGAATTAAGCAAAAAAAGCCGAGCTTTTGTTATTTGTCCTATAATTTTTAAAGTAAATGACTTGTACAGGTAGAGTTTCCCACCAAAGTACAATCGGTGCATTATTTGGACGTATCGAAAAAAGATAGTAAGCGACGAAACTAAATAAAGTTTTCAGGGC
>JAROYE020000162.1:0-19557 GCA_029619315.2 Dynastes maya | reverse complement strand
CTCCCCCGATCGTCAGTTCCCGAAAAAAAATGTGGATGGTACGTCATCAATTTGCAATTATTAAGTTCTCTTGCTTAAGGGCTTTTTAACATGGTAGGTAGGAGGGAATTTATAGTTGCGGCTTATCCAGGCGCCGCCGGTCAGTGTAAATGTGAAACGGTGAGACGCTGACCGACGTGTGTATTTGGCAGATTTATAGTGGAGCGAGCGGCCGTGCGAATTGACCGCACTCCAGTGATTTACAAACCATTCGGACGAACAGAGGAAGCTTATTCGGTTGTCTTTTCTTTTCTTTCCGTTTCTACATAATACAGTCGTATTATACGAACACTAATGTTCTGTATTAATTTCACCGGGAGTGAATGAGGGAATTGTTACGCGTATTTGCATCTTTCCCTACTTTTAAATCTACTAAAGTATTTCATAATAATCACTATCAGCTAACCATTTCCATATATGAGAGCCGTTCCATTAATTGGCACAAAAACAAATAGAACATCCTCCTTTTTTTGCAAAATTTGATTTTTTTTTTCACCATTATCATCCTTCAGGGCACAGCAATCCGTATTAACTGATTTTCAAATATTTCATGACTTCATTCATATTATGCCATTTCTCTAAGTTTACGCTCAAATCACTTCCTTGTAATAATTATCACTAGAGCGGGCCAAGAGCGGCCACGCGCCAGGTACGCAATCAGGCTGCCGGGCGCATATATGTATGTAAACAATAGGTAATTTAAATATGTAATTATTAGGACGAGGACCAAACCACTGTCTATTACGTCGTGAAGACGCGCAAATATACACCTGCAGTTTGGGTGTTCGTTGATAAATAGGGCGTTGTTCACAGTGGGCCACTACAAAAAAAAAGTTCATTCATCGACGGCTACGAACTAACAGCGCGCTTATTCATTTACGGATGACGCGCTCTATTCATCAACAAATGACGAGTCTGCAGATGTTACGTTTGCACCACTTCGTGGCATACTAGAAACAAGCGTCGGTGTGCTCGCTTTAGTGATTATGTCTAACGTAACTATTAAAAATAAACGGCCATTACCTACGAAGTTAATAAATTTCTTAGTGAATTTGTGGATTTACACTACAATGGGAGTACAATTTTCTGTAAGTTTGTAAAAAGAAACTACTGTGCTGGAGCAAACGTGATTGTGAAAGACATATAAATAGCGCAAACACCACAAAAATAAAAGAAATGGTGTGTCACAACAACGTCAATTTCAATTAGAATTGCTTTTAACGTTTTATGGTATGTGGTCTAACCACTTCGTATACTTGATAAAAAAACATTTCGAAAATTCTGGGTACATACAATACCGAGTGGATACTACCATCTCGGACAGCGTTACGGAGAGATATTCCACGAATACGTGAGGACATTGAAATCGAATTAAAGCCGAATTAAAAGATAAACAGCAGTGGATATGTCTTGATGAGACGACAGATTGCAAAAAAAATTCTATTTTTGAATATAATTAGTGCGCGTATTAGATCCTATTAAACCAAATTTTGCAATTCTATTAGCCAGCAGAAGATTAAAACAGTGTTCTAGTAAAGAAATTACGCCGTAGTTCTCGAACGTTACAACAATTTCAATGTCCACCAGCCCAACTGTTGTTGTTCATGAGCGAGGTGCAGCAAAATGTGTATGTAGGCGCGTTCCCATTAAAGAAAAGTGTGAAGGCAGTGGTATACCATGTTAGGTACTGCTGTAAAGTCCATGCTTTCATCTTGTGGCACAACGTTCGAGAGCTGTACCCGAGGTGATGCATTAATAGCAACGACACAAAAACGTTTTCCCTCAAAGTCCTACAGCTAGGACTAGGGGTGGCAGAGTTACCACAGTTATGCCCTGGTATTCGAGAACCACCCACAGCACATGCTTACCGGTGGGGGGGCGTGTGGTGTTTTTCTACCATCCTTAGCCGCTTTTTAGTAGAAATGACAGTTCAGACTCAAATCCGTATTTTGCAATTCGTCCCTGCGAACGAGAGCTATTAGGATGAAGCCAGAAGGGATTTCTCGATATTTCTGTGAAACACATCTAAAGTTTAGCAACAATTACCAGGGTTAGTAGACCGATATGAAATTTGCAATATTCTGATTGTCGTTGGTAGAATCAGTGCAAGTCGGGATTGAAGGTTAGTACATTGGTACACAGTATAAACGATTCACAATGGACAGTTTTTAGCTAAGTTGATGTGTTTTAAAAAAGACTCCGGACTACACTAGATTAAGAACAAATGTGCGATGGGGCATCGGCAGATTCCTTGAACTAAGTCTAAATCCATTATTTTAATTCACGCCTGTCTTACTTCGGTAGACGTGGACCGGTCGTTTTCGAAATTAAGAACATTTTTTTCGGTCTCGGCGAACATCCTTCGCCGACACACCAATGTGTGACACTTATCTGTGGTGCTCATCTTTTTAACAATAACGGGGTCTGCAAGTATTTATTTTTTAGTGCGAGAATGCTCAAGTGTGTTTTTAGGGATGTAATTAAATGAATTTCAGTGACGGGCGGGTCACTAAGGGGTTCGTGGGGGGGGAGTGAGAATTGTGTGGAGGTGTGTCAAGCGTGAAAAGACTGCAAAGGGAAAAAAACAAACAATGACATAGGTGTGTGATTAGAGGTACGGGATGTATTCGACAGCGAGGAAAATGAAGAACAAAAAGAGGATGAGCGATAGGAAAACAGTCGGTCACGCACAATCCGCGTGATGTATAGACAGGGTGTGTAAGGAAGGAAGGGGGAGGGAGAATGGTCGCGGGTAGTTCACAAACGTCGCCACGGAAGACAGATTATCAGAATAAGAGCAGTAGCAACAGGACTGCGCGCGTGTGCTGCTGTGAATTCGTGCACCGATATGTGTCACGAGGCCTGAGCGAATATAAAATATACAGATCGAACATTAAAATTCGCGCTATACTACTCGAGAAGTAACAGACGCCCTGCAAAAGCCGAAACTTGTCACTATTTAAAGGGATGAAAAGGCACAGATACATCTCTATGGGCGCACAGCATCGGCAGGTGTGTAGGGGGGCTGTTGAGAAAATACTGTTACTGCAACTTCTTTAAAACTGTTTAGGACAGTCTCCCATATCGCTGCTTCACGTTATGGAAAGCAAAAATACAAATAGCAGGCGAACACACTCGGGATGACGAAAAAGGTAAGAAGTGGGGAGAGGCGTGGTAGAAAACATACAAAAAGAAATTACAGGCATGTACAAAAAGCAAGCATATAAAGAGACAATATGTGGACGTATTATTTCAGTGTATATATATAAAGTATAATTGTTGGTGGTATCAAGGGGCGTTGATACTTTTGTATTATTTATTAAGCTAAAACTACACGGTAGAGGGCCATCTAATGTCGAGTGACGTACTGTAGTAGTGGTATGGATAACAGGAGAGTTTACAAATCAAAACTCTATTATATAAATGTCCGTGCGAGGGGTGGTAATAGTTTGTTAGAGGGTATTAATATTCGTCGAAAATGATGGGGGTGATAAGGTACTAGAAGAGAAGTAAACGGACAAGCGAGAGAATGTTAGTATAATACACATCGGGGCACAGAGGGCTTTCGCCAGGTTAAAGGCGTGGTTTGTTCACACAAAGCCCATGGCGACGAGATCAAGATAATAAAGGACGATGAAGCGGCCGGGGCTAAAGTAACTAAGTACTGCCTAGAGTTTGCAAATTCCTTTGGATTGCTGGAACAAAAGCGATTGTAAAGACACATAAATAGTGTACAGCACAAAAATGAAGAACGGCGTGCACGTCAAACCCATTTAAGTTAGATTGACTTTTGATGTTTATTGTGTTGGTGGTCTAGCCGCTTCCCTTAACTCGATAAGAACCTTTCGACGTGTTTGCATACATACATCCAAGTGCAACTTACCATCATGGACAGCGTTACGGAAAAATCAACGCCTGATGAGTCTTCATACTTACACATGGAGATACAGAAAAACAGATTAGAATCATTCGTTTTCGTCTAGAATTTAAGATTCTAACTTACTACTCCCAAAGATACAGAACAAGGCTCTAATCCTAGCGAACTCCCCGCGACGAAGATTCAAGTCTCTTCAATACTCTCATCTGTAATATACGGGAGGGAAAAAAAAGAACAGTTAATATAGAACAAAATTTTAAATTCCAAGTTATGATTTACCACTTAGAAACGAACAACGCCCTAATACACACGCTGCAATCTCAACCCTTCTGCTCTCAACAAGAGTTTTCCGCAACACACAATCACAATGACACACTGAAACGACAGAGAAAAACGTAAAATAAGAGTAACATTTTCGATAATGCTATTTTCTATGGAAATAGCAGCTTTCATGTGAAGAAAAGGGGAAAGAAGCGAGGACAATAAGCATGTAACTTAAGAGGGAATAATACGCTGAAAAACGTATATAGAATCTGCTTATAACATTTTTAGAAGACAAGGTCATGGCAATTCCTTTATACAGCGTGGGCCACCTAATGCGTTGGCGGGAGATATTTATTTCCTGAGTAATTTAGAAAAAAATTTGTAACAAAAATTATTCGGAGACAAATGCTGCACAAACATAAAATTATATTCAAGTTACAGGCTCTTTAGTTCGCTAGATATTTCTAATTGTATTATTTTTGTCGACTATTAAGCTTGATGATAAATAAAAATTATCTCTTAAAAATTATACGTGCGAATATTTAGATTCTTCATCCAAATTCCTACAGTAAATTTTTAAAACATTCTAAAATTTTAAATCAAACCCAAACTTTTCTTATTGACATCAAAATTCCCTGTACGTATACCCTATTCCTTAAATATTCTAGGCGTTATGCCAGAACAAAACATCAACTCTTTATTGGTCGTTGCATGTTACAACGGGCGTATGTTTCTATGCATTAGTAACTCTCTGTATTTATATACGTTTGGGAGCAAGAAAAAAAAAACTATTATTAGTTTATTTATTTTAACAGCCCATAATCAATACTTAGTTGTTACATATATACATATGCAAGGGTTTTATTGCGGAAAATGGAAAATAAGTTTACAGGAGGCCGTGTTTTTGGAAGGTTACACGTTACTGTATTACATATTGCTTTGTTATAAGTAGAGTTTGTTAAAAAGATGGTACCGGATGGCATAGCGTATCGGAGGCGGCGTGGGTAAGAGTAATTTCAACCTCGCATCGATCCTCGACAGGACCCGCGAGAGGGTTCAAAGCGAACGAGACTTTTGCACGCTCCGCGCCAATTAGTACGCGGAGATGGGACGCCAAAGTGTGTGTGCGTGCGTTCCCTTCGAATGTGATAAATATCTCAGGCATTTCCCTGGATTAGAATATTTAATTGTACAATATGGTAGGACAGTCCCCCGGTTGCTAAAGTCGCGATATGGTTTGAACTGTAGAAAACATTGTAAAAGTAAACGTCATGTATTCATTTAAGAAACGGTATTCCATATGGCAATTTTTTATATTGTATTTTTTAATTTTTTATGTTAAAGTTGTGGCACCATCCCACATCTAGTATCTAATGAAACTTTCGTCTTTTTGGGGTAGGGGTACTTCCTCATGGATTCTGCCACATCTATGCAATTACGATAGAATTTGCCACGTGTGCAAGGTACAGTAAAAAGGAATGTATAAAAGACGAGTTGAGAATAGAAAATCTGGCCTTGTGTGGCACATCACAAACAATTGATGCTCAGAACTAGCGTCCAATCATGTTGTAGCGCGTCTTTAAAATGTGATGATTAGAGCGGCGCAAATTGCGCCATCCCACAGAACCGAATCAGCGCCACCGGCCGCTTATTGTAAATAGTCGTATGCTGTGAGTCACAGCCCAGATATTGATATTTCGAAATTAGTGGGGCGGCTCAATAGTAAAAAAGGATCAATGATAAAAGCTGACAGCAATATGTGTGTGAGTAATTAGAGCGGTATATTACAATTAATATATGTCCACGCCTGAGTACATATACAATATCACTACGGTGGTGCGGGGCTTATGATTGTTTTTATGGTGTGCGTGTGACACACACGGGTATCGTTGTAAAGGGATGTAATAGGAAAACTGCGAAACGACGCTTTTTTGATATATGCTGGGATTGTACTTATTAATGTAAACCGCACAGATATATATAAATTCTATCCTTCTTAAAGCAGTGCGATAGCGTGTTTAAAAAGTTGGCGCACGAAGATAGTGGTCTACATGTTGCGCGGTGATGTGATGTTCGCACGGACGAAAAATTTATTATATTTCAGAAACGACCGTTCCACGTCTACCGGTAAGACAAGGCGTAATAAATAATCTTTAGCTTAGTCAGGAATCTGCAGATGCTCCTTCGCACATTGGTCTTACTCTCGTGGTAATCCGGATTCGTTTTTTACAAAGGCACTATCGAACTGTAGCTACAACTCGTCCACTTGGTGCAATCCGTTTTCTGTGTGAGCGCATGTCTACTTGCGTCTACCACGACTTGCCCTGATTCTACCAACGACAATCCAGGTATATACTACAAATGTTTCTATCGCGTCTACTAATCCCTTTGTATTTGTTGCTAATTTTCTTAGATGTGTTTCACCACACAATATCGAGAAATCCCTTCTGGCTCATCATCAAGTGTGCGTGCGTAGGCTTGCAGTGTGTGTCAAACAGAGTGCAAAATTAACGATTTGACTTGACTTGAAGGGTTCATTGTAGAAAAAATCGGCCTTTTAAAAAACGTTACACACACGCATACAGTAAGATGTTGTGCTGTGGTGGTTGCGCTGCTTAAACGCAAGACCGGGGGATGCCCAATCTACACATCTTAGGCTTTGGAGAACCTGGTTGGTGGTTTGCTATTGGCTCCACATACCGGGTACAATCTAGAATATGTTTTGTGCAACATGAGTGTGGGCTGGCGTGCCAACGTAACTTAAGTGTGTCCTTCACCACAATAATCGCCTTTCTTTAAGGAACGGCCTACACTGACCATTGTTGGCTGCAACCATCGCTCATGAAACAACAACGTGAATGGTTGACACTTGAAATTTTTGTAACGTTTCTGCTGGCTATAATTGCAAAATGTTGGTGTTTATAGGATCTAATTCGCCGCACTATTATATTCAAAATAGAATTTTTTTGCATCTGTCGTCTCATCAAGACATATAGCCACAGCTGTTTTTATCTTTTAATTCGGCTTTATTCGATTTCAATGTCCTCACGTATCTTCGTGGAAATAGCTCTCCGGAACGCTGTCTCCGAATGGTAGTATACACCTCGTATTGTATGTACCCCAAATTTTCGAATTCTTTTTTTATCAAGTATACGAAGTGGTAGACCACATACCATAAACGTTAAAAGCATTCTAATTGGAATTGCTTGTGTGACACACCTTTCTTTTATTTCTGTGGTGTACGCTATGTATATGTCTTTCACAATCACGTGTTGCTCCAGCACAGTATTTCTTTTACAAACTTTAACAGAAATTTGTACTCCCATTGTAGTGTAATCCAATAAGTGAAACCTGCGCATCAACTTCACTAAGAATTTATTAACTTTTTCGTAAGGTATGGCCGTTATTTTAATAGTTACGTTGGACCTAATCACTAAAGCGAGCACACCGACCCGCTTGTTTCTAGTATAGCCACGAAGTTGTTGTCAACGGAACATCTGCAGACTGTCGTCAGTTTGTTGATGAATAGAGCGCGTCCATCCGTAAATGAATAAGCGCGCTGTTAGTTCGTAGGCCGGGGTCGCTGAATGAACTTTTTTTTTTGTAGTGGCCACTGTGAACAACGCCCTATTTATCAGACGAACACCCAACTGCAGGTGTATATTTGCGCGTCTCCACGACGTAATAGACAGTGGTTTTGGTCCTCGTCCTAATAATTACATATTTAAATTACCTATGTTTACATACATATATGCGCCCGGCAGCCTGATTGCGAACCTGGCGCGTGGCGCTCTTGGCCCGCTCTAGTGATGATCCACCAGCTTCATTGTTGTTATCTAGTAAAAGTATTCAGAAAACTAATGCAGAAACCGTTGTCAAGATAATAAAAGATTCTTTGAGAGAATTTTTTTTTCACAGGAGGACACAAGTCACAATGTTCGTTACTAACGGACCGCAACGATGCTGAGATTTGGTAGAGTTGAAAATATGCTTTCCGACTCATCTTCACATAACCAACATTGTCTCGTACACGCATGTCACCTCGTAGCAGAAACCTATTCGAAAGAAGTATCCGATGTGTATGTAAGTTTAATAGCATCTACCAAAAAGTGCTCATAAAAATCTCCCAAACACATCTGTGTATTCAAACAATTGTGTCCGAAATTACCACCAACCACCTCATCGTGTAATAACGCGATGGGGAACAATGCTCCAAAGCATTATCTTACCTATCAGAAATATTTTTCACAAGTGAAAAAAACGACAGGAAAAGGTAACAATATTATTTTTGACACACACTAATATTGTATAGTTACGTACCTACTTTTATGCGTGCGCCACGCCGGTACCACCTTTTTAACAAACTCTATAACTTCATTCATTGGAAGACTGCAGCGCTAAAATAGATAGGCGAAAAATTCCCGACTTGTGATTGGCCTAATAGACGAGGCAATTCACATACAGAAAAAACATTTTATTCCGTGGTATTCATAAATGAAATTAAGTTGGATCAAACGAATATCACCGATATCTTAATGTCATTTTGTCAACATCTTTGTTGGCTTTGGTTTTGTATTTATTGCTTTTTATTGTCCGTTTCGGTCTGTTTTTATAAGCAAATTGTCGCAAAATGTTCTTTTTAGAGCTCTACTTGCTATCTTGAACATTGGAAGGTATTCCTTGTAATAATTAATATAAAATAATACTGATAACTAGTATTTTGTTGCAAACAGTTTTTGATATGGGGCTGATAAAGAGCCTATTTAACCCCCCAGCAGGCATCAAAAAAATCTCCTCCGGGAAAGCATGTTAGCAGTAAGCAAAGGTTTTATGGCTTTAATTTGTATTTGGACCTCAAGCAGGACAATTTCTCGCAGCTTGTTAAACTGGCTGCAAAGCACCCTTTGGCTAGGTGAAAAGAACATGGGTAATTGTAAAAGGAATGGATATCCGGACTTGTTAGTTCACCTCCTAAAAAACGACTTCGTCATACAATATATTATTCTTTGACGAAACGCAAAATCAATCATGAGAAGAAACACTTGCATTCCCTTTTTCTTGACGAACGACTTACCAACAAATGCATACATATATTGAGTGTAAATATAATACGTATAGCCATTTTATATCACACCTACTAAATTCTTATAGTTTTGTTTAATGCAGAACGATAATTTTGCCATATGAAAAGAACAAAAATTTATGGAAGATCTTGAAGTTGGGGTTTTAAAGTGGATGAAGCGAAGTCGAAACGAGTGTTTTTAATGGAACGGCAAAATATTGTAATTATGGAGACTTTTGATATTTAGCAACATCAAGTAAATTTCATGCAGGATGGTAGAAGGAGGACATATTCTTAGAGCGAAACTTGGTCAAACGTAGGTCATACAAACGAAAGATATAGGAAGACCCACAGTACTTACGCAAGAACAAAGTCATTTGTGGAAGGGGTTACCATGGGACTAAGGAAATCCTGCCAGGAAAAGGGAAACGCCTAATTATAATTGCCATATTGGTAACGATGATGGTTTCGTTGAAAAATGGTCCTGCCTCTTTTTCAAATCGAAAAGAAACAGATTACCATGAGAACATGAATAGCGAAGTGGTCACTGAGTGGAATGAGAAATATAACTACTTTTCTTTGAACGAAACTCTTATTGTCATGGATCATGCTCCTTACCACTCAGTCAGAATCGAAAAAATTGCCCACCTCTGCTGGAATCGCAAGGAAAATTGATTGATGGCTTCTTGCAAAGAAATTGGGTGCTGACAATACTTTATTAAAGGTTGAGTTACTTGAATTTGCAAAAAATTATTGTTGATAATCCTTTCATATGTTAATCGAGTCAAATGGTATTTAGACAGTGGTCGTACAATTCAAATTGCCTCCATATCACTGATCTAAAACCCATTGAGCTGTATATGGGTACAAGTGAAACATCATTTCCTGCTAATAACAAAAAAAGAATTCTCTTCTTAAAAAAAAAAAAAAAATGCCTTTAAATTATCCAAGGTGTGAAAACGTTGCTATTGAGGGGCTAAACATTGTGGGTAATGGAGGTCGTGGAGAATTGTATCAAACATGTTATCTAAGGAGAGAATAGATGTATCAACTGATAATATCATTGAGATATTTTGAAGAATTTATCATACAGCAAATACATCACCATCATCGTCAGACCTGTCTTCAGAATCCGATTAATCATTCGTATGTGTATTAAGTTATCAGATTTGCAGAATAAATTGAAATTATATGTTCATCCGTTCATACTACACATAGTATATATTTATTTTATTATACATAGTTATTTTATAAATAAAATGCTGAAACTAAACAATTTTTTTTTTATTAATGTTAATTCAATATTAAACAGGGTAGAATAAACTATATAAATTTGTAATACCGAGCAAATAGTTTATTTGTAATGCTATTTTGGTGTTCTCTTCAATTACGCCAAATGTAATCCCATTTTATTTACTAATAAACAATTAAGCTCCAACACATCAACTGTTCACTTTGTTTTTATTTTTATCGCGTCATAATATAACCATAACATATCCCACAGAATACTAACGAACCTATAATTTCATGCGACTATTTTTTTTTTTTATTACATTTGGCATCTCGGGATCACAGCCCATATGCCTCGATGTTGTGACTACTATGTAGAGATCGAATTTTGAAAACTTGAGGGATCAACAGGGATACACATTATCACATCCCGGGGGCCTATTCGGGATGACTCAGACTTAACATCCAAGAAAGCAGCCAACGGACTATAGTTGTAATTCCACACAGTTAGTGGATGGATGGGGAGTCTTACAAAGCCGAATCCAAACGTTTACTCTCATTCTACGTAGTACAGTAAACCTATAAGTTCGACATATAGTTTTTTTTTGAATTAATATACATTAAGGTAAACTAAACTTGTTGGTAATGACTCCATTGAAACTAACTGATATACGACTCGTCTAGGGTTCTTTTGTGTAGACCACAATTATATAATCTGTGATTAAGGCATCCACCTCTTCACTACCACACTGACAAGCTGGCGACTCTATCTGTCCTTTCCATGCACCAATCTATATAGATGTTGCTGGGTATGGCCGTGTCCGAATTTAATACTACAATTGGGTATATAGTACGATAAATCTAGAGATGCATATGAAATAATACTACGGCATGCTGTCGACTGTTTAGGATGAATGTATGCGTACTGAGTCATTTTGGTGGTATAAAGCGCGCTTTGTTTGTGCCCGTAGTGTCGTGTTCCCCGTTTAACGCCATCCGATGTCGAGTGGATTTCGCGCTCGGCTGATTAGATTTAGAACAACTCCCTACTGCTCAAGTAGGCTTTATACAGATGATGCCATCACTAACAGACTTCTTATCGCAAAGACTGGTCTTACCTTTTCGTTAAATACATGCCTTCTGACCTTTATCCCATAAAACTTTCGATATCCACTCTTTCCCCTATCTAACGCCACCCGGAGACATGAGAAAATATCTGAGATATATGGTTAGTAGTAGGGAGCCTGAATAACAATAGGAATCGCAGAAGCACTAGCTGAGTCAGAGAATATAGCAATGCGTTTGGATGTTCGTTTTAGCACCTTAGCGTGTGGCACTCTAGAAATTTCAAATTGCCTCAGCAGTAAGATAGCATGCAGCAGGTGTCCAATCTAATCAACCTTTGCGGTATCCGTCATTTTGCTGATAAGATAGCGCATCCGCACCATCACTACTTTTGGATCCATCGGTGAAAATGATCAAATCTTGCCTGTGGTTGCGCCAAAATCTCTCTACAATCTGGCCATCATGCTCTTGTAATCCCAGTGTAAGCGTGGAAAGTAAATATTATGGCAGAATGGTCTGTATGGGATTCAAATATATGTTATAATTTATATTGTAGTGCTATAGTATGGACGTTGTTCGATATTATATAGGGGGACGGCGATATGACGGAAAGCTTGCCGCATACACACTAGAGGTGGTTTATTTATTATTTGAGGTTTTCGCTTTTTCTTGCTGCGCAGATACGGGTGCTGGTTAAATCTAGGCAAAGTATAATCTGTAAAGTTTGTGTAAAATAAATTTCCTGTCGTTTGTTTTTTATTTTAAACTACGGACATTGTTTCGCTGCAAGTGAAAGCGGTCATTCTTAATCCTTAGTGGTGGCTCGCATGTATGGGCTTCCTATTTGCATATGCATTGCTGGGCGTTTCTCGAAATCGCATAGTGGGCACCTACGGAAGCGATATTCTCGGTAGTGGGCTTTATTATTGTCTAATGTCCAATCTACGGTAGATTTTGTCATAAGAAGTATTGGCAGTATATTAAGGCGTACATCAGCATGAATCTTAACACAGTTCGTAATGAATGTATGCGCCCTGTATGCACATTCATGGAGAAGTATGAAAGTTCTAAATCTCCCATCGTACTTTTGTAATAACTTTAATATCGCAGGGAATGTTCAGATGAGGATCGCTTTTTCTACATTTTTTTTTTTTTCCACTACTTGATTTCCTATGAGCTGTCGCATTTGCAGTTTACTATCTACAAATTTAATCCAAGGTATTTAGTATATGGAGGCTATAGACAATCTGTCGGCCACGTCAGACTATACTGTGACGTTTCTGGAAATATCAAACGTGGAACGCGGGAGAAGTGAACATTATGTTGGTCTTGTCAGATGAAAGTTGACAAATGCATTGTTAGCTAATCATTTACTTTTTTGATTAACGTGTCATGAATTTCACGAAGCTTGCTGGAAGAGTAATCCTATAGTTGTTTGATTTTTTTCTTGTAACATGGTCAAATCTAGTATGTCATCAGCATATTGTGACTAGATGGTAACTTCTGGGTTGGAATATATTATATGTGAAATCGATGATTGTCATATTGAAAACAGGCACAGGACTAAGACTGGAGCCTTGGCAATAATTCCGGCAGAGATAAAAAAGTTCTGGGATCCAGAAATCGGTTACATTTCTTGGTTGCTTGATCTAAACAAATTTTTAGATCCGAATAGAGATCAGTGATTGTTATATGGCGTGATAATTTTGTGGGACGGGTGTAGACTCCGCTATTGTGTATTTAGTTTTCGAGTAAATTCAAATTTGGCACAGCACTAACCATTATAAAGGGGCGCTTGAGTATGTCTAAAAATTATTTCCTTCTCTACACTAAGTTTTTGCGGTGAACGCCACTACATATTGCACATCTGTGACAATTAGTTCCCGCGTTAAAGCGTCAAACTGTGCCATACGACTAACCCTTTCTGAAGCCAAATTGATGTAACTGGGAACGATATTCCTTTCCAGTGAGCTGCGATTATTAAACTTTCGCTGAATTTTACTAACAGAAAATGTTGATTAACCAAACTTGTTCACGGCTTATACGACGCTGTGCATATTAACAATTCGAATTCAACATCAACGTCTGTTTTTCCCCTATCGGCGGTATATTTCGCCCTGCGGTGTCAATATGGTACGGACCGTATCGCAGCGCTATGCTACTTGCACTCTTAACGTGGAATGGAAGTATTAGTAATATATCATAATATAACACTCTCCTAGCTTCTCTTGGGCACATTGATTTTCACCTGCGGATAGGGAGAAGGAAACCATAAATGAAGGAGAAGGAACCATAGAAAGAAGGGAGGAAGGGTAACTCATTAAATTAAAAGAAGTACTGAACTTCTCTTGACTTTCAAACGGAGATATTCTGTATATTTGAGTTTCTTAAGTATTGAAAAATCAATCAAATACGGCTACTATTTTTAGCTACATCTGCAAAATTGTTAATTAGAGAAGTACTGCGAGACGGTTTCTAGACATAACTGCAGAATCTTATCTTCTGGGCTGAAAAGGTACGAACCAACGGTGCATCTTACGAACTAGATCTATTGTTTTACGGGGAGTCAGATTCGGTATTGTTTAGCGAAAATAGCGAAAGATAAGACTTCGTGTAACTGGAAGGTCAGGTTTAATTTACTGTTCAGTTGATGTTCTGGTATCGCTAATAACGCATACGAATTGCTCGATAACTTATGATTCCCGCATTTAGTAGCGTCGTTTGAACTGCTTATTTTACGTCGTAGACATCATTGTATTCGCACCTGCGCTTATTTAACTTACCGGCTGCTCGGCTAACAAATGAGTACGAGAAGTACGTGGTATCTTCAGTTCTGTATCGTCGTTGTATGGATTTTAACCTCCAGTATCAACACATTACCGATTTCATTGGGAACCTTAAAAAATTCAATGTGTTCATAACATATGGTGTTTTCTACTAGTTGTTAAGTTATAATGGAATACATGCTTGTAATTAGATAATAGAGCGCTGTATTAATACTCCACTGTTTCTTAAATTGCAGATAACGCTTTAAAAATCTTGAAAATTCCGTCATGAGAAAAACTCTAAAAAGAACGAATTTCAGGCTATATGGGCAATAGGGTTTTGATTCGTTTGTCGATTAGTATGCAATACGGAATAGCTTTCGTAATATTTCTAAATTGGGGCGGGCGTTCGCTTTTTGTAAAAAAAAACTGGCATATCCGAATGTTTTTGTGTTTGTATATATATGTGTTTGGGCATCGCTTTGCCTGAGCGGTTTTGGGAACATGCACAAACTTAACACCTCCATCCGTAGGTGGAGTAATCACATTACAAGAAAATGTTGTCATTAGATGCTTTCCGTTGCGAACGATTTCATATGCATTTCATATGTCTTATGTCTCAGGTTTCTACAGGAACCACCAGCACGAGGCCGATGGCTTACCTCCTGTAGGGAACATGGTTGCGAATACGGTCTTTTAGATCTGATTTCTCGAACATTTCTAAAGTAAGTGAAAATTTAACTGTATTTTAGCAATATCGAACCCTAAGCGAAGTTACAGAGACTATTAGAAAGATAGGCCCGCAGAAAGGATCTAAACTTCTATACAGATTTCCTGTCTCTTTGTCTGACAAATTTATCAGATTTAAGCTAATATCAGCTGACAATTTCCAATATTAAACGTATTGATACCACTATAGAATACTCCAACTTTGAGTGCTGAGAGTGCAAATTGCAAAATACTTACTGGGGTGTGTTCGTTAATAGAATCAGTAGTGCAAATCTTTGTACGTAAGATTAATTACATTGCTATCATGGTATTAGAGGAAGCGACACGACAAAACGTCGGCGTTATGAGCAAAGTGCGACAGGTGGTCTTAAATAACAATATGTGTGGTGGGTGCATAGACCTACATAAAATACACCTGTTCACTTAAGTGAACATTACTTAGGATGGTTGTATATGTACTAAAATTGGCTAAAATGTTGTTGAGGGGGGGGGGGAGTAGGAGTTTAAGCTCTTCTGACAGAAGTCGCTGATGGAACAATTTTGCAATGTTATTCGTTAAAGAAGAAAAGATTATAAATGATTGATATTACTTCAACAATTTTTATTTGGTCTTGATTTGGTGCGGGCATAAAAGTTTTCTGATATTAACGAAATGAAAATTCCTCATTGAATTGTTTTTATGTAGGTACTAGTATAATCAGAACGAGTGTGTGAATACCTGTTAATGGGTACTGATAACATCGTGAAACTCTTCCGCTTCGAAGGCTATGTGAGAGCAACATATCTTCGGGAGTAGCGGCGGAGCGACACATGATTGCAAATTTTTTACTGACTATAAGCTTTAAACGTTCTCCTTACATGGAGTTCTCTTCCATGGCTTTTGGGATGCGTACTTGTTATATGACCAGGCCGTGCTATATAACTGTACTATCATTGCCTCACACAAGTAAGGTGCAGCCAGCTTACAAGCCCGGCATTGTCCGCTCGGTGTGGTTTTTCGAACTATCTAAATTCTGCTGTGTCAGCATTTTGCGCACATTCAGTGGCTTCTGTTGTAGCGACAAATCGTTCAATTATGAGCCAAGATGGTTGATAGTCGCGGCAATATTAGTCCAGCATTAATGATGCCCTCGTATCGATCGCGCGAAGAGAAGACTTCATTAACCACCGCTAGACGAACTCCGGCGTATAAATCAAAATGGGCGAAAGCGTGGATAGGGAATAATGCTGATATCATTGCGACAGTAATAACAGAAAGGATCTTGTACTATGTTGAGTCGACAGATTCAATTTCTCGCTTTTATAATATGCGGGACAACAATGAGTAGGTATAAGTCATTTATTGTAACGATAATTATCTATTATGACAACAAAAAAAATATATGAAAAAATATTACTTGCTAAAATAATTATAATAAATAAATAACACCTAGAAAGTAGGTGGCATAGGTACAAAGATTTTTAGTTTTTTAGAGAGGCTAGGGGTATTCTACAGCTTCGAGGAAGACGGTGCTTAGAATAGACACACTCAGATAAAGTACACCCGATATCGCTGTTAGTAGGGTCTATAACGACTTTCTGTTGGGGTCTCTGTTCACTTGTGTGAGTTATTGATTTGAGAAACCTTCCCGCTTTTGTTATAGCTAAATTGCCGGTTACTGTCGTATAGCGTAGGGTCATTACTAAGAGTGCAAAACGGCGATATGGTAATATATTCGTCAATAGTATTGTTCTGGCGCAAAAAATAATTAATGTGATAAGTTTTAATCTGGCGTATTCACTCTATCGTAAATAATAAGCGCCAAGAGGCCACATGTATTACAGAAAATGCAGCAAAGTTATCTAGGCTAAACACTAGATAATAGCTGCGGGTACAATACTCTTTGATAGATAATTGATAAAACTTTTTAAAATTGAAACGAATGCGCGTTGGCTAATTTAAGAGAGTAGCAACATACTTCAGTTCAAGCTCTCAGGTGTCAGATTGCATTCTAAGCTAATAAGAAAAAAATCTTGTGAGTTGTATGTGAGGGCCGGAAATTCATATGTACTGAAAAAGCTTAAATTTTTGTGGGGGCAGGGTGATTATCAAACGTGTTAGCTGTGGGGGGGCCGGACGTTTATTCTTTCTTTAAATAGCTGAAAAGTAATGTGGCTACACTTAACAGGGTGTTGGATTGGCTAAATGTTATAACTTCTAAAAATAATGTATGTCCGCTTCTTATTGATTACTATCTGGGAAGCGGGCAATTTGTAGATCACAATTGTTTCATGTTTGAGATTTGTTTGTTTTTTAAAACACAAACTGTTTTATAGTTAATTAGGCAAGCTGGTTTTCAAACGTGTGACAGTGTTTTTTCTTCTACCACATTCAAGTTTTATCTCTACTACGGCGGCTTATGAGAGGCATGTGACCATAATAAACTCTCATCTCGGTCGTAAATCTGGAGTCATGGGTGGTGATATCATATGGAAGCAACTATTGTGGGCTCTCACACTATTTGGCTGACGACAAACCGTTTCTCGCGATGAGCGGCGCCGGGGTGGAATGACCGGCATTAGTGGGAACAGCCAGAGGGTTTATACTTGTCTGGATTTGTTCAGTTACGCCTGAGATAATGTAGTGAGTGTAATCGTAATGGCTTTGACCAGCATGAGTTGAATGATTTGCGACTATCCAAAAAAAGCTTGAGAGCTCTTAGCATCAAGACTGCACGAGAAAAAACTTGCTTGAAAAGGGAGCCAAGGTATCCTATTTTCGATCAAGAGAAAGTAGCGTTTCTACAATACTTTCGAAGTGATGATGAATTTGTGTATTGCCATAACGTACATGGTTTAATGCAAGAGTTTGGAAATTTCAGCCTATAACGCAACTGAATGGCGACTGTTTATCGATAGCTCAAAGTGGAGCTTGAAGTGTGTTCTCCTCCACAATGGAAATTTATTTGGTTTCAGTCCCGATAGGCCATTCAGTTCG
The DNA here is from genome assembly GCA_029619315.2 of Dynastes maya. Lineage (NCBI taxonomy): Eukaryota > Metazoa > Arthropoda > Insecta > Coleoptera > Scarabaeidae > Dynastes > Dynastes maya. The sequence goes on along the minus strand of JAROYE020000162.1, from coordinate 1,549 downwards.
TTTGAGTGAAGAATATGAAGACATAAAGAGAGTCATTGATTTGTTGCAATACCACATGCACCAATGGATCATTTGTGTTGGCCTTAAAATGGTTAGCTTCCTTCTTGGCCAGCAATGCGGATATACCAAGTATTCCTGCTTTTTGTGTATGTGGGACAGCAGAGCTCGTGAGAAGTATTGAGTGCAGTCGAATTGGCTGCCACGATCTGACCTGAAACCTGGTGATCCAAACATTGTACATCAGCCACTTGTCGACAGAAAGAACATTATATTCTATCTCATTTCGCCATCTTCCTAGTCATTTGAAAAGATAAAGATCCGGTTGTTTTTGATGGTCCACAGATTCGGTAGCTTGTTAAAGATGAACATTTCATCGGAACAATGTCAGAAATTGAAAAAGAATGCTTGGTTGGCATTCAAAAAACATTATTAAAGACTTATCCTGGAAATATACGAGCACAGAATTACGCCAAAATTATCCAAACAACTCTTGGAGAGCTTCAAAACTGCTAGGTTGCAACATGAGCAAACCAAAATTTCATTTTTTACATAGCCATCTTGCTAACTTCCCGGAAAATCTTGGTGCAGTCAGTAATGAGCAGGGTGAGCGATTTCACCAGGATTTGAAGATGGGATGTACATATAATGACTGACTATTGTTGGAGCATCAAGCGAGAATGTCCACAGATTAAACATTCCAGAAAAAGCTATAAGCGAAATATTTGCCTTAATAGTAATTACCGTTCGATAAAAAAACAACTATTTTGTATGAAACACAATTTAATTTGCAGTAAACTATTATATCCTTTGTATGAATAAAATTATTCTTTATATAACAGTATATTTGGTAAGTTATTACTAGAGCGGGCCAAATTGCGCCATCCAACAGAATCGGAATCAGGCGCGCAACGGCCGCTTATTGTAAATAGCGTATATGTGAGTCACAGCAGATATGTGATATTTCGAAATTAATACACAAGAGTAAAAAAATAAAAGCTGACGCAATAATAATGTTTAGTAATTAGAGCGGATATATATATATATATATGTACACGCTGGAGGTGTTTTTATTTTCATTGATGATTTTTATTGATTGAAAACGGTATGCGTTGTAAATGGGATGTAATAAGGAAATAACTGGGAAACTGAACGCTTTTTTTATTCTGTTGGTAACTTAATAATGTAAACTGTAAATAAAGATATAATAAATAAATTCTATCCTTCTTAATAATGCGGATAGGCTTGTTTTAAAAAGTTGCACCATCAGATAAGTTTCCACATTTGCCTCGGTGAAGGATGTTCGCCGAGACGAAAAAAATGTTCTTATATTTGGAAAACGACCGTTCCACGTCTACCGAAGTAAGACAGGCGTAATTAAAATAATCTTTAGACTTAGTCAAGGAATCTGCAGATGCCCTATCGCATTTTTGTCTTAATCTCGTGTAGTCCGGATTCTTTTTTTAAAACACTATCGAACTTAGCTAAAACTCGTCCACTTTGTTGCATCGTTTATTTCTGTGTAACAATGTACTAAATTGTCCCGCTTTAC
>JAROYE020000161.1:2500-19692 GCA_029619315.2 Dynastes maya | reverse complement strand
TTTTTTTGTTTTTTTTAAGTTTTTTTTTTTTTAGAGTAGGTTTTAGGTTAGAAAAATTTTTTATTTAGAATTTTTTTTAAAAAGGTTTTTGGTTTTTTTTTTTTTTTTTAGGTTTTGTTTTTTTTTTTTTTTTTTTTAGGATTTAGATAGAGATTTAGTTTTTTTAAGAAGAGATGTTTTTTGTTAGAGTTAAATTTTTAGTTTAGAGTTAAGTTTTTTTTTTTAGGTTTTTTTTTTTTTTTTTTTTTAAGATTTTTAGTAGAGTTTGGGTTTTTTTAGTTATTTTTAGTTTTTAGAGTTTTTTTTAGAGTTATTTTTTTTTAGATTAGAGTTTTTTGTTTTTTTTAGTAGTTATTTTAGAGTTTTTTGAGTTTTTTTGAGGGTTTTTTAGTTTTTTTAGTTTTTTTTTTTAGATTTTTTTTTTTTTTTTTTTTTTAGAGTTTAGAGTTTTTTTAATTAGAATGATTTTTTTTTTAGTTTTAGAATAGTTTATTTTTTTTTTAGAGTTTTAGTTTTTTTAAGAGAGTTTAGTTTTTTTAGAGTTTTTTTTGTTAGTATTTATTTAGTTTAGATAAGTTAGATTTTAGATATTAGAGTTTTTTTAGAGTAGTTTATAGTATTTTTTTTAGATTTTTAGTTAGAGTTTTGTTTAGAGTTTAGAGTTTTTTATTTTAGAGTAGAGATTTTTTTATTTTAGTAGTAGATTTTTAGTTTAGAGATATTTAGTTTTTATTATTTTTAGAGTATTTATTTTTTTTTTTTTAGAGATTTTTAGAGATTTTATTTTTTTTAAGATCTATTTTTTTAGTAGTTTTTAGAGATATTTTAGTTAGTTTTTTTGTATTTTTTTCTTTATTAGTAGATTATAAGTTAGAGTTTTTATGTAGTTTAGAGTATTTATTTTTTTTTTAGGTAGTTTTTGAGATAGTTTATTATAGTTTTTTAGTTTGTTTAGGTTTTTTTTTAGAGTTTTAGAGTTTTAGAATTTTTTAGATTTTTAGAGTTAGTTTTTTTTTTTTTAGTTAGAGATGTAGAGTTTTTTTTATTTTTAGAGATTTTTTTATTTTTTTTAGATTTTTTTAAGTTAGTTTTATTTTTAGAGATTTTTTTTATTTAGATTTTGTTTTTTAGTTTTTTTAGAGTTTTTTTTTTTATTTTTTTTAGTAGAGATATTTTTAGAGTTTTTTTTTTTTTTTATTAGTTTTAGAGTTTTTTTATTTAGAGATTTTTAGTTTTATTTTTATTATAGAGATTAGAGTTTTTTTTTATCGAGACTAGAGTAGAGTTTTAAGTTAGATTTTTTTAGTTTTTTTTTTAGAGTAGAGTTTTTTAGAGTTTTTTTTTTATTAGAGTTTTTTTTTTAAGTTTTTTTTAGTTAGTAGAGTTATTTAGTTTTTTATTTTTCCTTGTAAGAGTTTTATAGTTTTTAGAGTTATTTTTTTTTTTATTTTTCAGGAGTAGAGGTCTAGAGTAGTAGATTAATTTTTTTTATTTGTAGAGATTAGTTTTTATCATTTCTAGTCTTTTATTTTTCTTTTTAGAGTTTTTTTTTTTAGTATTTAGTTATTAGAAGAGTTAGATTTTTATTTTTTATTTTTTTATTATAGTTTAGAGGCTCTTTTCTGGAGAGATTTCTTATAGTAGTTAAGAGATTAATATTTTTTAGAGCTTTTATTTTTTTTTTTTTTTTTTTTTAGATTTTTTAGAGTGTTAGAGTAGTTTAGAGACTTTTAGAGATTTATCTTTTGTAGAGAGGTTTTTTTTAGAGTTAGAGATAGAGATTAGAGATTAGTATTATTTAGTTTTTATAGTATTTTTTAGAGAGAGGTTTTTTATAAGAGTTTTTAGTTTTTATTTTTTTAGATTTTAGATTAGAGATTTAGAGTTTTTTTTTTTTATATATATTTGTATTTAGAGTTTTTTTTTATTTAGTTTTTTTTTTAGAGTAGTAGAAGTTAGAGTTTAGTTAGTAGAGTTTTTTATTTTTTTATTTTTTTGTAGTTTTTCTTTTTAGAGTTAGATTCATTTTTTTACGAGATATTTGTTTTTTTAGATTTTTTTTTAGAGATATTAGAGATTTTTTTTTTTCTTTAGAGTTTATCTTTAGGTTAGTATTTTTTTTTTTTTTTTTTTAGAGTTTAGTTAGTTTAGTAGTTAGTTAGAGATTAGTTTAGAAGAAGTTTTTTTTTTTTTTAGAGATTTCTGTTTAGAAGTAGTTTAGAGTTTTCTAGAGTTAGTTTAGAGTTATAAGAGTTTTTAGAGATTTTTAGGAGTATAGTTTTTAGTTAGTTTAGAGTTTTAGAGATTTTTTTCGAGGTAGAGCAGAGATAGGAGATTTTAGGAGATTTTTTATTTAGAGTTTTAGTATTTTTTTTAGAGTTTTTTTGTTTTTTTTTTTTAGAGCTTTAGATTAGTTTTTTTTAGAGTTTTTTTTTATAGAGAGAGAGTTTTTTAGAGAAGAGTAGAGAGTAGGATTTTTTTTTTTAGAGTAGTATTTTTTAGAGAGTTAGTTTTTTTAGTAGAGAGATTTTAGTTTTAGAGTTTTTTTTTAGAGTAGTTTTTTTTAGAGATAATTAGAGTATAGAGTTTGTTTTAGTTTTATTAGAGTTTAGAGATTTTTAGATTTTTTTTTTTTTTTAGGTATTTTATTTATGTTTTTAGCGATTTTAGAGGGTTTTAGCTTTTTTCTAAGTTTTCTTTAGAGATATTTTTTTTTTAGAGCTTTTTTTTTTAATTAGAGTCTTTAGTTTTTTGTAGAGTTTTTTTAGTTAGTTCTTTTTTTAGAGAATTATAGAGTTTTAGAGGAGTAGTTTTAGTATTTTTTTAAGAGTTATTTTTTAGAGTTAGAGAGTTGTAGAGAGTTAATTAGAGTGAGTTTATAGTTTAGAGATATTTTTTTTTAGAGATTAGTATTTTTTTTTTGAGAGTTTAGTTTTTTATAGTAGAGTTTTTTATATGTTATTTTATATTTTTTTTTTTTTTTTAGTTTATTATAGTTTTTTTTTTTTTAGTAGAGTTTTTTTATTTTTATTTAGAGTTTATTTCTTTTGTATATTAGTATTAGAGATTTTTTTTTTTAAGAGTAGTTTTAAGATTTTTAGTTTTTATAGAAGATGTAGAGATAGTTAGAGATTTTATTAGTTTTTTTTTTTAGAGATTTTTAGTTTTAGTTTTTTTTTAATTAAGTTTTAGTTCTTTTTTTTTTTTATTTCGTAGAGAGAGATTTTAGAAGTTTTTTTCTTCTTTAGAGAAGATTTAGAGATCTTTTTTTTCTCTAGAGCTTTAGTTTTTTAAGAGTTTAGTTTTTTTTTATTTTATTTTTTTAGTTAGTGTTTTTTAGATTTTTTTAGAGTTTTAGAGTTTCTAGTTTTTAAGAGTTATTTTTTTTCTTAGAGTTATATTAGATTTTTTTTTGTTTTTTTTTTATTCTTAGATTTTTTTTTCTTTTTTAGTTTTTTTTTAGTTTTTTTTTTTAGAGTTTTTTATTTTTTTAGTTTTAGTATTTAGACTATTTTTTTTTTTTTTTTTTTTTTTTGTTAGATAGAAGAGAGTTTTTATCTTTTTTCTTAGAGATAGAGAGTTTTTATTATTTTTTAAGAGTTTTTTTAGATTTTTTATTTAGGAGTTTTTTAGTTTTTTATTATAGAGTTTTAGTTTTTTTAGTTTATTTTTTTTTTAGTTTTTTTTTAGAGATTAGAGAGATTTTTTTTTTTAGAGTTTAGAGTTTAGAGAGATGGTTAGAGATTAGTGTTTTATTTAGTTAAGAGTTAGTTTTTTAGAGAAATTTTTTAGTAGAGATTATTTATTTTTTTTAGAGATTTTAGAGAGGTTTTATTTAGTTTTTAGTTTAGAGTTTTTTTAGAGTTTAGAGTTAGAGTTTCTTAGAGATTTTTTAGAGTCGAGAAGTCAGTTTTTTTTACGTTATTTTAGTAGAGAGTTTATTTTTTTTATAGTTTTCTCTTTTTTTTTTTAGAGTTTTTAATAGAGAATCTAGTTTTTTTTTTTAGTTAGATTAGAGTTAGTTTTAGAGTTTTCTAGTAGAGTTAGAGTTTTTTTTAGTTAGTAGTTATTTTAGAGAGTAGAGTTATTATAGAGTTTTTTTAGAGATTAGTTATTATTTAGTAGAGGTTTAGTTTAGTATGTTGTTTAGAGTTTTAGAGTGTTTTTTTTTTTTTAGAGTTTTTTGTTTTTTTTTAGATTTTTTAGAGTTTGAAGTTTAGATTTTTATTTTTTTTTTAGAAATCTTTTTCAGTTATAGTTTTTATTTTTTAGAGTTAGTTTTTATTTTTTTTTTGTTTTTTTTTAAGAGATTTAGAGAGTTTTTTTTTTTTTAGATATTTTAGAGATTTTTAGAGTTTTTTAGTTAGTTTATTAGTTTTTATTTTTATTCAGAGTATTATTTTTCAGTATTTTTTTCTTTAGAGCATTTAGAGTTTATTCCATAGTTTTTTTTTTAGAGTTTAGAGAGTTTTTTAGTCAGTTTTTTTTTTTAGAGATAATTTACGAGTTTAGTTTAGTTAGAGTAGTTTCTTTAGAGTTTTTTTTTTTTTTATTTTTTTTTTTATTTTTTTTTTAAGTTGAGGTGAGTTAGAGTTTTTGAGTATATAGAGTAGAGATTAGAGAGAGTTAGAGAGAGATTTTTTTTTTTATTTAGAGTTTTTTTATTTCTATAATTAGTAGTTTATCAGAGGATTTTAGTTAGTTAGAGTTTTTTTTGTATTTTTAGAGTTTAGTTTTTTTTTTTTTTTTTTATTTAGTTTAGTTATTAGTAAGAGTAGTATTTATTTTATTTTATAAAGAATGATTTAGAGATATTTTTTGTTTGTTGATTTTTTAGAGTTTTTAGATATAGAGTTTTTTTTTTTATTTTTTTAGTATTTTTTTTAGTTTTTTTATTTTATTTTAGTTTTTTTTAGAGTATAGAGATTTTGTTTTTTTTTTAGAGTAGGTTGTTTAGAAATTTAGAGTTTTAGTTTTTTTTAGAGTTTTTTTGTTTTTTTTTTTTTTTTTTTAGTAGTTTTTATAGATTTTTTTAATTTTATTTTTTTTTTTATATACATTTTAGTTATAGAGTTTTTTTTTAGTTGAGAGTTTTTTAGAGTAGAGGTTTTTTTTTTTTGTTTTTTTTATTTAGTTATTTTTTTTTTTTTTTTAGAGTTTTTTTTTTAGTTAGTTTTTTTTTGATTATTTCTTTTTTTAGTTTAGTTTAGTTTAGAGTTTTTTTTTTAGCTTTTTTTAGTTTTATTTTTTAGGTAGAGATTTTACTTTAGAGATTTTAGATTTTTTTTTAGAGATTAAGAGTTTTTGTTTTTTCTATAGAGTTTTAGAGATTTTTTTTTTAGTCAGTTTTAAGTTTTTTTTTTTAGAGTTTTTTTTTATTTTGAGATTTTTTTATTCTAGAGTTTATATTAGTTTTAAGTTTTTTTAAGAGTTTTAGAGCATAGAGTTTTTTTAGAGACTTGTTTAGAGTTTTTTAATGACTTTTTTTTTGTTTCTAGAGTTTTTTTAGTTATATAGTTTTCTTAGATAGAGTTTTAGTTTTTAGAGTAGAGATTATTTAGAGTTTAGTATAGTGTTTTAGAGATAGAGAGATTAGAGATTTTTTTTTAGTTTTTTTAGAGTTTAGAGTTAGAGATTTAGAGAGAGATTTCTTTTTTTTTTTTTTTTTTTTTTTTTTTTAAGAGATTTTTTTACTTAGAGTTTAAGCTAGAGTTTTTATTTTTTTAGAGTTTTTTTTTTTTTTTTTTTTTTAGTAAGAGTTTTTGAGTTTTTTCTTTAGAGTCATTTATTATAGAAGATTTAGTTTTTTATTTTTAGTTTTATTTGTTTTAGTTTTATTTAGAGTTAGTTAGAGTAGAGATTTTATTTTTTTAGTTTTTTTAGTTTTTTTTAGAGGATTTTTGTTATAGAGTATTAGTTAGAGTTTTTTAGTTTTTTTAGTTTTTTATTTTTTTTTTTGAGCTATTTTCATTAGGGTTGTTTTTGTAGGAGTTTCTTTTTTTTTAGAGTTTAGAGATTTAGTTTTTTTAGTTTTTCAGTTTTTTTAGTCTAGTTTTTTTTTTAGTCTTATAGATGATTTAGTTTGTATATTAAGAGGATTAGTTTTTTTTTTTTAAAGAGTATTTGTATTTCTGCTTTTTTTTTTAGTTAGTTAGGAGTAGTCGAGAAAGATTTTAGGAGATTTATGTTTTTATTTTTTATAGAGTTTTAGTAGAGTTTTTTTTTTTCTTTTATTAAGAAAGGATTTATTATTATTTTTTTAGAGATCTTTTAGAGATTTATTTTAGGAAGTTAAGTTTATTAGTAGTTTATTTAGTTTATTTTCTTTAGTAGTTTAGAGATAGTTTTTTTTATCAGTTAGTTTAGAGAAGAGTAGAGTAGTTTTTTTAGAGTTTTTAGAGTTTTTAGACAGTTTTTTTTTTTAGAGAGCGTTAGTTCATTTTTTTTTTTTTTTTTATTTTTTTTTAGGTTTTTTTTTTTAGTATTTAGAGAGATTAGAGTATATTAGAGATTTTAGAGATTTTTTTTTTCAGTTAGAGATATTTAGAGTTTTTCTTATTTTTTTAGAGTTATTTTTATTTAGAGTTAGAGCTTTTTAGATAGTTTGGAGTAGTTTAGAGCGTTTTTTCCTTTAGTTTTTAAGTATATTAATAGTAGAGATTTAGTTTTTAGAGTTTTTTTTTAGAGATTCTAGAGTTTAGTTTTTTTTTTTTTAAGAATTTTTTTAATTTTTATAGAGTTTTTTAGTACTAGCTTTAGTTAGAGTTTTAGTTAGTATTAGAGTAGGTTCAGAGTTAGAGAGATTTTTTTTAGAGTTTAGTTTTTTTTTTTTTTTCCTTTAAGTCTTTTAGTTTATTGTTTTTTTTAGTTTTTTTTTTAGAGAAGAGTTATATTTTTCTTTTTTTAGAGAGATTTTTTTTCTTAGTAGAGATTTTAGAGTTAGTTATAGTTTTTTTATTTTTTTTGTTTAAGAGAGGAAGAGTTAGTGAGATAGTAGTATTTTTTTTTCTTTTTTTTTTTTTTTTTTTTTTGTTTTATTTTTATTCTTTTTTTTTAGTTAGTTTTATTTTAGAAGTTTTTTTTTTTATTTTTTTATTTTTTTTAGAGTTTTTAGAGTAGTTTTTTATTTTAAGAGTTTTTTATTGTTAGTTTTATTTTTGTTATTTTTTTTTTTATTTTTTTAGAGTTTTTTTTTTCTTTTTCAGAGTTGTAGAGATTTTGAGTAGTCTTTTTAGTTAGAGTTTATATTAGTTTTAGTTTTTTTTTTTTATAGTTTATTTTTTTTTTTGACTTTTTTAGTTTACTAGTTTTTTTTTTAGAGTTTTTTTTTTTAGTTTTTAGTAGTTTCCTTTCTTTTATTTTTTTTTTTATTTTTTATTTTATAGTTTTTTTTTGTTATTTAGAAGCACTTTTTAAGTAGAGAGCAGTTTATTAGAGAGTTAGTTTTAGAGATAGATTTAGAGAGTTTTAAGTTTTAGTTTTTGTATTGTCAGTTATTTTTTTAGTTAGTTTAAGTTTTTTAGATTTTTTTTTAGTTTAGAGGTTTTTAGAGATTAGAGATAGAGTTTTTATTTTTAGAGTAGGGAGGGAGGGGGGGGGAGAGAGAGAAGAGGTGTAGTTTTGGGAGGGAGAGGGGGGAGGGTGTGGTGGGGGAGAGATAGAGGTAAGAGTGTTTTTTGTTTTTATTTAGTTTTTAGAGATTTTTAGTTTAGAGTTTTTTTTATTTAGAGAGTTAGTATTTTTTTTTTGTAGAGTATTTAGTTTAGTTTTAATTTTTTGTTTTTTTTTTTTTTTAGTTTTTAGAGATCTTAGAGAATTTTAGAAGTTTTAGGTAGAATTTCTTTTAGATTTTTTTTGTTTTTTGTTGATAGAGAGAGTATTTTAGCTTTCGTTTTTATTATTGTTTCTTTTTTTTGGTTATGTTATGTGTTTTGATAGAGGTTAGAGTTAGTATTTTAAGAGATAAGGTATCTTTAGTTTTTTTTTTATTAGAGTTTTTTTAGGTAGTTAGAGTAGTTTTTAGAGATTAGTAGTTAGAGTTAGTTATTTAGAGATTAGTTTTTACTTTTTTTTTAGAGTATTTTTTTTTTTTAGAGTTTTTATTTTTTAGATTCTTATTTTTTTTTAGAGTAGAGATTTAGAGAAGATTTTTTTTTTAGAGAGTTTTTATTTTAGAGTATTTTAGAGAGTTTTAGAGATTTTTAGAGTTTTATTTCTTTTTTTTTAGAGATAGAGTGTTATGTTTTTTTTTAGAGAGTAGAGTTATAGTTATTTTTTTTATTTTATTATTTTTTTATCTATAGTTAGAGAGATTTAGAGATTTTATTAGAGTAATTTTTTTAAGAGAGTTTTTTTTCTTTTTTTAGAGCTTAATTTAGATTTATAAGAGTTTACTTTTTTTTAGTTTTTTTTAGTTAGAATTTAGTAGAGTTTTCTTTGTTAGAGTTTTTTTATTTTTTTTTTTTATTTATAGTTTTTTTTAGGAGATTAGAGTTTAGTTTTTTTTTAGCGATTTTTTTTGTTTTTAGAGAGTTTAGATAGAGTAGTTCTTCTTTTTTTATTTTTAAGAGATTTATTTTTAGTTTTTTTTAAGTTTTATAGTTTTTTTTTTTTTTTTTAGACGAGAGTTTTTAGTAGTTAGATAGAGAGATTTTTTTATTTATTTTTAGAGTTAGTTTTCTAGATTTTTATAGAGATTTAAGTTATTTCTTTAGAGCTTTTTTTTTTAATCTAGTGAGTTTAGAGATTTTGTTATAGGAGATTTAGCTTAGAGAGTTTAGACGATTTGTTTGTTAGTTTATTTTTTAGTTTTATAGAGTTAGTAAGAGAGTAGATTTTATTTTTTTTTTTAGAGATTTTTGTTTTAGAGTTTTTTTTTAGAGTTTATATAGATTTATTAGAGCTTTTTAGAGTAGAGTTTATATAGAAGATTAGTTTTTTTATTTTATTATATTTTTTTTTATTTATATAGTTTTTTTTTTTTTATTTTTTCTATATTTATTTTATTATTAGTTTTAGTTTATTAGAGTATTTTTTTTTTTTATTTTATTTTAGAGTTAAGAATTATTGTTAGAGTTTTTTAGTTATATTTTTAGTTTTTTTAGTAGATTTTACTAGAGTTTTAGTTTAGAGTTTAAGTTTTTAGTTTTAGAGTTTTATAGTTATTTTTTTTTTATTTAGGTTTAGAGTTATTTTAGTTTAGAGATTTAAGTTTTTAGTGTTAGTTTTCTTTTTATTATAGTAGAGGTTTTTTTTAGTTAGAGTATTTTATTTTTTTTTTTTCTTTTTAGACTTTTTTTTATTTTTTTTTTTAGTTTTAAGATTATTTTTTTCTTTGTAGTTTTTTTAGTTTTTTAGAGTTTAGAGTTTTATATTTACGATTTTTTTTTTTTTACTTTTTAGAGAATTAGTTAAGAGTTTTTAGATTATTTTTGTTATTTTTAGTTTTTTTTTTTTAGATTTTTTTTTAGTTTATTTTAGAATTTTTTTTTTCTTTTTATTTTTAGAAGTAGTTAGAAGATAAGTTTTTTATTAGAGTTTTTTTAGGTAGATAGATTTTAGAGTTTTTAGAGTTTAAGAGAAGTAAGAGAGATTTATTTTTTATAGAGTGTACTTAGTTTTTAGAGTTAGATTTTACACTTTTTATTCTTTTAGTTTAATTAGAGTTTTTTCTTAGTAGAGAGTAAGAGATTATTTAGTTATTTTTTTAGTCTAATCTTAGAGAGAGTTATAGAAGTTAGTTTTTAGTTAGAGATATTTTTTTAACTTAGAGTTTTTAGAGTAGTAGTAGCTTTAGTTAGTTTTATAGAGTTTATTTTTTTAGAGCTTCTTTTTCTTATATAGTATGATTTTTTTTTAGAGATCTCAGAGTTCTTTTAGTTTTTATATTTTTTTTAGTATTTTAGAGATTAGTTTTAGTTATAGTTTTTTTTTTTTTTAGAGTTTTTTATTTTTTTTTTTAGAGATTTTAAGTAGGAGCTTTTTAGATTAGTATTAGAGTTTTTAGAGTTTTTTTTAAGATTAGATAGAGATAGAGTTTAGAGAGAGTAGAGATTAAGTAGTTTTTTATTAGTTGAAGTACGAGTAGAGTTTTTTTTTTTAGAGTAGAGTATTTTAGAGATTAGTTTTTATTTTTTTTTAAGTATTTAGTTTTTATGTTAGAAGTTCTAGAGATTTTTAGAGATTTTTTGTTTAAAGTTTTTTTAAGGGAGGAGTTTTTTAGTTAGAGTTTTTTTTTAGAGATAGTTATTTTTTTTTTAGAGTAGTAGTTTTTTTTTTTAGTTAGGCAGGAGTAGAGATTTTTTTTTTTTTTTTTTTTATTTAGAGTGTTAGTTTAGAGATTTTTAGTTTAAGTAGTTTTTTTTAGAAGTTTTTAGAGTTAGAGATTAATAGTTATGAGTGTAAGTTTTTTTTTTTATATATTTTTTTTTTTTTAGTTATTTTCTTAGGCTTGAGTTTTTTTAGAGATATTGTTTGTTAGAGTTTAGTTTTTTTATTTTAGTAGATTTTTTAGTTTAGACAGTTTTTAGAGTTAAGTTTTTTTCTTAGAGAGTTTTTTTTAGTTTAGTTAAGTTTTTTTTTTTAGTTTTTTTTTTTTTTTCATATTTTTAGACGAGAGTATAATCTTTTTAGTAGTTTTCAGAGTTTTTTTTAGAGTTTTAAAGTTAGTAAGAGTAGAGATTTTTTAGTAGAGATTTTTTTTCATTTAGAGATTTAGTTTAGTTTTATTACTAGAGATCAGTTATTTTTTAGTTAGATTTTTAGTTTTATTTTTTTAGAGATTAGTTTAAAGAGTTTTTAGAGTAGTTTTTTTTAGATTTTTAGAGGTTTTTTTTTTTTAGTTTTTTAGTTTAGAGATTATTTTTTTAGAGTTTATATATTTTTTTAGAGTTATAGTTAGAGTTTTAGAGAAGTTATTTTTTTTTTATTTAGAGAGTAAGAGAGTTTTTAAGTATTTTTTTATTTAGATTTTTAGAGATTAGAGTTTTTTTAGTTAGAGAGGAGAGATTTTATTTTATTTAGTAGAGAGATTTGTTATAGAGTTTTTCTTTTATAGATTAGTAGAGTTAGTTTAGAGATAAGAGATTAGTTATTTTTTTTTAGAGATTTTTTAAATATAGTTTTATTTAAAATTTTATTAGTATTTTTATTTATCTAGAGTTTTTTTAGTTTTAGTTTTAGTTTTATTTTTCTAGAGTTCAAGAGCTTTTTAGAGTTTTTTTTATTAGTTATTTTTTTTTAGAGTTTTTTTTTTTTATTAGAGCTTTTAGAGTTTAGTTAGAGTTATCTAGAGAGTTATTTTTTAGAGATTTTTTTATTTTAGAGATAGTTTTTTTATTTTTTTTATATAGAGATTATATTATTTTACTTTATTATTAAGTAGTTATTTTTATATTATTTTTAGAGGTAGAGGGGGATTTTTTTATTATAGTTTATTTTTAAGAGTAGTAGAGTTTTATCCTTTTTTTTTTAGAGATTTATATTATTTTAGAGAGTAGGTTAGAGCTTTTTTAGAGAATTAGAGAGTCAAGAGTTTAGAGGTTTTAGGAGAGTTAGAGTTTTTTAGTTAGTTTAGATTTATTATTTATAGATCCTTTTTATAGAGAGAGTTTTTAAGAGTAGAGTTTTTTTTAGATTTATTTATTTTTATTAAGAGAGTTAGAGTTAGAGTTTTTTTTGTTTAGAGTTTTTATTTTTTAGTTTTGAGATATTTTTATTATTAGAGTTTTTTTTAGTTTTTTTAGTTTAGAGATTTAGTTTTAGTTTTTTTTAGAGTAGATTTAGTTTTTCAGTATTTTCTTTTAGTTTAGAGTAGTTGTTTTAATTTTTTTTTTATTTTAGAGTTTTTTTAGTTAGTTTTTTTTTCAGTTTGGTAGAGAAGAGTTAGTTTAGAGAGAATTTTTTAGGTTAGAGAGTTTTAGATATAGATTCTTATAGAGATTTCTTTTTTTAGTCTCACTTTTTTTCTTTAGAGATTAGAGTAGAGCTTTTTTAGAGATTTTTTTTTTAGGTTTAGTTTTTTTTTTAGAGATTTTCTAGTTAGAGATAGAGTTTTATTTAGATTGTAGAGAGGAGAGAGTAGCTTTTTTTTTAGAGAGATTAGAGACTTTTTATAAGAGTAGATAGAGTAGAGAGTTTTAAGTTTTTAGATTGAGAGTTTTGTTAGAAGAGTTATTTTTAAGTTTTTGGTTATTAGTTTTTTTAGAGATTTTATTTTTTTAGATTTTTAAGAGAGTTTAGTTTTAGAGTAATTTTAGTTTTTTGAGAGAGTATATTTTTTAGATTTTTAGAGTAGTGAGTTTTTTTAGAGTATTAGTTTTTTATATATTTTATCTTTATAGAAGAGTCTTTCTTTTTTAGAGATTTTAGAGTTAGAGTAGATTAGATAGTTTTATAGTTTTTTTTTAGTCTTAGGTAGATTTATTTAGATTAGAGAGAGATAGAGTTAGAGTTTTATTTAGAGGTTAGTTTTTTTATTTATAGAGTTTTTTAGTTTTAGAGTATTTAGTATTTTAGAGTTTATTAGAGAGTTTTTTTTAGAGTTTTGTTAGAGATTTTTTTTTAGAGTTTTAGAGTATTTTAGAGATTTTTAGAGTAAGTTTTTTATTTTATAGAGTTTAGTTTTAGAGAGAAGAGAGAGAAATTTAGGACTAGTAAGAGATATTAGAAGAGTTCTTAGTTTCGAATAGTAATAATATTTTAAGTATTATTAGAGAAATTCTAGAGGAAAGAGTTTAGTCGTATTAGTTAGTTAAGTTAGTTTTAAGAGTATTTTTTTTTTCTTTTTAGGGTTAGTAGATTATAGAGATTTGTTTAGAGATAAAGAGCATATTTATTGTAGAGGTAGTTATGAGTTTAGAGAGTAGAGAGTCTAGAGTTAAAGAGATTAGATTAGTTTTAGAGGAGAGATAGTTAGAATTAGTAGAGATTTTTAGCAGTTACAGTCAGAGAGTAGTTTTTAGAGTTAAGAGAGATTTTTTTAAGGTTTAGAGTCTTTTAGTTTATATTTTAGTTTTTTTTTTCTTTAGAGAGAGATTTTATCTAGTTTAGAGTATTTAAAGAGGATAGAGAGTTTTTATTTTTAGAGTATTTTAGAGTTTAGAGTTAGGCAAGTTTTTTTTTAGTAAGAGTAGGTCAAGAGACTTTATTCAGTTTTTTTTTTAGAGATTTTTTTAGATTTTTGATTTAAGATTTTTTATTATTTTTTAGAGTTAGAGAAGAGTTATCTTTTTTTTTTTATTTTTAGTAGTAGAGTTTTAGTTTTAGAGATTTTTAGTTTAGTTTAGAGAGAGATAGAAGTTTTTTTTTCTTTTAGAGTTTTTTTTAGAGATTTTTTTTAGAGATTTTTTTTATTTTTTAGAGTTTTTTTTAGTTGAGAAAGTTTTTTTTTTTTTTTTTTTTTTTTTTTATTTTTTTGGTTGTTAGGTTTTTTTTTTAGTTTTTTTTTATTTTTTTTTTTTTTTTAGTTTTTTTTTTTTTTTAGTTTAAATTTTTTTTAGGGGTTTTTTTTTTTTTTTTTTTTTTGGTTTTTTTTTGTTTTTTTTTTTTTTTTATTTAGTAGGGTTTTTTTTTTTTTATTTTTTTTTTTTTTTTTTTTTTAGTTTTTTTGTTTTTTTTAGTTTAATTTTTTATTTTTTTTTTTTTTTAGAGTTTTTTTTTTTTTTTTTTTTTTTTTTTTAAGAAGATTTTTTTTTTTTTTAATTTTTTTAGATTTTTATTTTTTTTAAAATTTTTTTTTTTTTTTTTTTTGGGTTTTTTAAGATTTTTTTTTTTTAAAGATTTTGGGGTTTTTTTTAGTTTTTTTTTTTTTTTAAATTTTGTTTTTTTTAGAGTTTTTTATTTTTTTTATTTTTTTTTTTTATTTTTTTTTTTTTAAATTTTTTTTTTTTTATTTTTTTCTTATTTTTTTTTTTTAGATTTTTTTTTAGATTCAGTTTAGTTAGATTTTTTAGATTTAGATTTTTTTTTTTAGTACATTTTTTTAGTAGATTTTTTTTTAGTAGATTTTTTTTAGCGTATAAGATTATTTTTATTTTTTTTAGTTTTTTTAGTTTAGAGAGATTTTTTTTTCTTTAATTTTTAGTAAGATTCTTTTTTTAGGGATAGATTTTAGTTTTTTTTTTTTTTTAAATTTTAGCAGTTAGTAAGATTAGATTTTTTATTTTATTTATTTTGGTTGTATAGATGTTTTGTGTTTTTAGTTAATTACACTTTTTTTAGATTTATAGTAGCACGTTTAGATTATTTTTTTTTTTTAGTTATTTATTTTTGGTTTTAGTTTTTTATTTTTAGTTAGTGTTTTTTAGTTTTTAGAGTTAGTTTTAGTAGATTTTTTTTGAGATAGTAGATATTTGATTTTTTTATTTTTAGTTAGAAGTTTTTTTTTTTTTTATTATTTTTTTTTTAGTCTTTAGTTTTTAGTAGATTTTATTTTTATTTAGTTAGTTTTTTAGATTAGTTTAGTTTTTAGATAATAGGTTTTTTTTTAGATTTAGATTTGTTTTTTCAGAGATAGTTTTAGATTTTTTTGTAGTATTAGTTTTTTTAGTTTAGAATTATTAGTTTTTTTTTTTTTTTTTTTAGTTTAGTTTTCTTTTTTAGTTATTTTTTAGTTCTTTTTTAGTTTTGTTTTAGTAGATAGAGAGGTTTATGTTTTAGTTTTTTTAGAATTTAGTTAGATTTTAGATTTAGAATTTTTTTAGTTTTTTTTCTTTTTTTATTAGATTTAGTTTTTTAGTAGTAGTTAGATTTATTTTGTAGATTAATATTGTTATTTTTAGTAGTTTAGTTCTTTAGATTTTTAGATTTTTAGATAGGTAGTTAGTTTTTAGTAGATTTTTTTTTTTTTAGATTTTAGTTTGTATAGGTAGTGTAGTATTTTTTTATGTTTTAGATATGTTAGTTAGTATTTTAGTTAGTAGTTAGATTAAGTTAATTTTTTTTTAGATTAGTTAGTTTTAGCTAGTTTTATAGTTTTTATAATAGATAATTTTTTAGTTAGTTTAGTATTTTTAGTTTAGTTTTTTTAGGTTTGTTTAGTTTGTTTTAATTTTTTTTTAGTTTTTAGTTAGTATTTTTAGTCTAGTAGTTAGTTTTTTTTTTTTAGTTTCTTTTTATTATTTTTTAGTTTGTTTTTAGTTTTTTTTTAGTTTTAGATTTTTTAATTTATTTTTTTTTTGTTTATTTTTTAGAGTTTAGATTAGTTTAGTAAGTTAGTATTTAGTTTAGAGTTTTAGTTTATTTTTAGATTGTAGTTTTTTTAGATTATTAGCTAGATTAGATTAATTTGTTTTAGATAGGTTTTAGTTTTTTTAGTAGTTTTTTTAGATAAGATTATGTGTTTTGTAGATAATGTAGTTTAGTATTTTAGTTAGTTTTTGTTTAGAGTTTTAGTTAGTTAGATAATGTTTTTTTAGTTTAAGTTTTTTTTAGTTTTTTAGATTTTAGAGTGAGTTAGTTTAGTAGCTAGGTATTTTGTAAGTTTAGATTAGTTAGTAGAGTTTATTTATTTTTTATGTAGATAATTAGTTTTTTTTTTTTTTTAGATAGATAGTAGATAGCTATTTTGAGATTTTTTTAGTTTTTTTTTAGATGTTTTTTAGTTTTTTTTTTTTAGATTTTTTTTATTTAGTAGATTAGTAGCTTTTATTAGGTTAGTTTAGTTTTAGATGTTTTATAGAGTTTTTAGATTATTTATTTTTTTTTTAGTTCTTAGTTAGTAGTTTTTTTTTTTTAGTTTTTAGATTAGTTAGTTTTTTTTTGAGTAGTTTTAGTTTTAGTTTTTTATTTTTTTTTTTTTTTTTTAGTTTTTTTTTTTAGATTTTAGTAGTTTTAGATTTTTTAGATTTTTTTTTTTTTAGAGTTTTATTATTTTTTTTTTTTTTTTATTTCGTTTTTAGTTTTTTTTGTTTTTTTAGTTTTTCTTTTTATAGTTAGTGATTTTTTTTTTTTTTTAGTTTTTGTTAGTTTATTTTAGATAATTTAGATAGATATAGTGTTTTTTTAGTTTTTTTTAGTTGGTAGTTTTTTTTTAAGTTTATTAGTTTTAGTTAGTTAGTTTATTTTTTTTTTTTTTTTAGTTTTTTTTAGTAGTTTTAGTTTTAGAGTTTTTTTATTGTTTTTTAGATTATTAGTTAGGTTTTTAGGGTTTAGCTAAAGATTTAGTAGACTTTATTAGATATTTTTTTCTTAGTAGTAGATTTTGTTTTTTAATTTAGATTTAGTTTAGTAGATAGTTTTAAAAGGAAGGGGGGGTTTTAGGATAATTTTAGAGGTAGATAGTTTTTTTTTAGATATAAAGAGATACCTAAGTTAGAGAACTTTAGTTAGTTTTTAGTTATTTTAGATTAGTTTTTTAGAGGAGTGAGTTTACGATTTAGATTTTTTTTTTTAAGATTAGTTTTTTCTTTTTTTTTCAGTTTTAGATTTTTAGTTTTTTTTTTTTTTTTTTTTTTTTTTAGTAGTAGTTTAGTAGATATTTATTTTAGAAATTTTTAGCTAGTTAGATTATAGTTTGTTTTATTAGATATTTATAGATTTAGCTTTAGTTTTTAGTTTTTTTTTGTAGTTTGTTTTTAGTTTTTTTTTTTACGCTTAGATCAGATTTTTTTTTTTTTTTTTTTTCAGTAGTTTGTTTAGTTTCTTTAGATTTTCTTTAGTGTTGTTGTTCTTTTAGATTTTTAGTTGAAGATATTTATTTAGATTTTTTAGATTTCTTTAGTTATTTTTTTAGATTTAGTTTTATTTTTAGAGTTTTTATTAGGAGTTTTAGATTTAGACAGTTTTTTTTTTAGTCAGATTTAGATTGCATTTACTTTTTTTTAGTTTTTTAGTTTTTTTTTAGATTTTTTTTAGGTTTTAGTTTTTTTTTTTTAGTTTAGTAGGTTAGTTTTTTTAGTTAGTTTGATAGATTTTCATTTTTGTTTTAGTTAGATTTTTTTTTTTAGTTAGTTTAGTTTATAGTTTTATTTTTTTTTTTTATTAGTTAGTAGTTAGTAGATGTAGAGTTATTTAATAGTAGATAATTTTAGTTAGTACTAGATAGTTAGTTGTTTTTTTTTTAGAATAGTAGTTAGATAATTTATTTATTATTTAGTTTTTATTTTTTAGTGTTTTTTTTTTAGATAGGATAGATATTTATTTAGTTTGTTTAGTTTTTTTACTATTAGGTTAGATTTGTTTTTTTTAGTTTT
>JAROYE020000160.1:0-19729 GCA_029619315.2 Dynastes maya | reverse complement strand
CGTACTAGCAAACGTTAGTCAGTACACTGTGCTCAGCGAGCTCAGGTTGCAATATTTGAAATCGAAATGGAATTGCTTCCATTCAGACGTAGCAGTTGGAGTAATTACAACGCGGCTTTCGGGCTAATATTAGAAATGAAACGGCGACTCACGGCGGGCAATAAAGCGATTTGATGATGATAAGTTTTACTGTCCGAATATGAAGCGGACGTCGAATGGCGTCATCATAAAAGTGCCTTGGAGCTAAATGGGATTTGGTATGCATTATTGAGTCGCGCATCAATGGTGAATATCTGCTGCATGATTGAAGTGGTGATGGGCAACCGCTATAAATAACAAAAGACGAGCGTTTAATGGATACTAAAGCATTGGGGTCGAACGGTATCGTGGTGAGATTAAAATTGAATATTTATGTTCCCTGTATTGTTGTGAAGTATTTCTTAATAACAACTTAG
Source organism: Dynastes maya (assembly GCA_029619315.2). Lineage (NCBI taxonomy): Eukaryota > Metazoa > Arthropoda > Insecta > Coleoptera > Scarabaeidae > Dynastes > Dynastes maya. The sequence continues at coordinate 19,274 of JAROYE020000160.1, read as the reverse complement.
ATAAAGAAGATTGTACAGCTTATGTCTTTTTGACACCGACTTTTAGTAAATGTTGTTCAGAAGAAGATGCTGTAACGTGTCAAATTCTACTTTCTAAACATAATAGAATTCCTTAAATCAAGGGTTGTTTTATGTTTATAATAGATGTCGCTATGTTATCTTTTTTATTTATAATTTCTACTAATGACATAACGTGTCAAATTCTAGGTATTTTATGTTATAACCTCGATGACCATCCTAGCAATACTTGAAAAACGTTAGACAGCTTGAGAGGTAATATTATTAACAACATTTTCTTATATTAAAATAAAGACAGATTCTTGATTAAAGCGGCTTTTTCCATATAAATATTTTACGTTTCGACAAACTTGGCGAAACGAAGATTTTGACATGAAAACGTTAATCGCGCTTTGGGTGTCGAATTAACATTTCCAAAGTCCTGTTGAAGCCGCTCAAGCGAAGTAAGTCGGAATTTTGGCATCGATTGATAACTGCAAATGAAACTTGGGTAGACCAGTACACTTCTGAAGCTATGGCACAGTCGAAACAGTGACAATCGGCTTTGAGATGCGAAAGATAGTGACAGTTTTTCGGAGTTGTGTTAATCGACTATCTTGAAAAAGGAAAAACATACTACGCATCATTACTTGACAAATTGAAGGCAGAACTTACGGAAAACCGGCCGTATTTGAAGAAAAGGAAAGTGTTATTCCACCAAGACAACTCACCGTCTCACACTTCAGTGGTCGCCATGGTAAAAATTCACGAATTAAGGCTCAAATTGATAGACCCACCGGATCTGGTCCTCCGGCGACTATGCTGTTTCTTATGCTCAAACTTTCGCTCGGAAGACAGAGATTTTCACTGACTGAAGAGGCCGTTACATTCTTAGATGTCAGAACAAGACGCCAACTATTTGGACGAATTAAAGAGATGAGAGCATCGCTGGGAAAAGTGAATAGACTTACAAGGAGACTAAATGTTGAGGAAAAAAAACTGGTTTATACAAAAAATGTGTTAAACCATACAAAAGAAAATTAAAATACAACTAAAGTAGAAATATTCATCATAGTAAACGCTGAAAAATAAACGATAATTCATAGACATATAAAGAAATAACGCTAAATGATTCTTAGCGAGCATTGGGGGTTTCAACTTGAAAAAAGTCATCAATTGCATATGGTGCCTGTTTGGAGGACCAAAGAAGAAATTCAAAAACTTGTTCGATGGTCGGAAGGTTAGTCTTAGATTAGGTTCTGACCTTACCCTGTTTCTGTATTATCTCTCAAGGTAAGTGCAATGTTGGAAATTCCTTTCTCACATACGTTAGATATGTGTACAGAGAGGTAATAAAACCAGAACACGAAAACGGGATATCATTTTTTTACACTGGAAGCCAAAAGTTAATAAAACACAGTTAATTAAGATAAAGAAAGAAGCATTATGAAATTTGCTCATTTCCTTAAACGCAACTACGTATTCAATTGTTCAGATCCAGATCTATTAGGTTTATTAAGATAAATAGTCCATGAAAGTTAACAGAAACTGTTCCCCCATGAGAAATATTCTTTTTATATTTCCGTTAAGTTGAATTCCAATATTCTGGAATCAAAAAGCACTGAGAGAATCAAAACATATCATTCATAGACTTTAATTCTACCATTGTATATTAACGTGTGAACTACACATAAAGCTGGGGACACTGGGCCTTATAAAGACAAACATTATATATAAAGCAGCACTAGGGCTTGCCCCCTTCACCATCTTCCTCCACCATTTCTAGTCCCATGGCAAGCAGCTTGCCAATTGTGGATTCCCACACTTTTCTTAAAACTTATGCATGCCTCACCGATCCACCTCCTGCGCGGCTGCTCTCCTACTTGCTCTCTTGGATTGCTTAACACAAAGCTTCATTGGACCTATCATACTCATATTGGGATTAAACCCCACATGTCCACAACCAACGCCTAACACCCTCCCTGCCTCTTAGCCATTACTTGCTTGGCTGAATCACCGCTGCATCATAAAGCTTTCTGATTTCCGCATTTATCCTCTTCTCCACCATATTGTCAACAATTGAATCGGGACACCGGATGTGTACTTATTCCACTTCATCTTTAGTATTATTACCATCTTCTAATACTCTATTCATTCCTCAACTTGTTTGTTCCTTGCTTTTATGTACCAAGATAAAGTAACCACTCCTGCATCCATTTATAAACCTTTACAATCTTGGCCCATACCTTTCTGTATTTTCCAAATCCCCCATACTCCCTCTATATATAGCATATTGATTCTTCGTCGCAGTTTTTCCTTTATGGTTTATGGCGTTTGTTTGCGTCAATGCTGATACAATACTAATCTAAAGGTAACGCCTACACGTACTATAAAATCCACCAATAATACACCCAATTCCATCTGCACACGACTGTATGTCTAATCCGGTACTAAATAAAGGAAATATAAAAATACAAGGCCAATCATTAAGCGTATTAACCTGAGATATCACCGCAAAAATAAAGGCGCAGCTCTTAAAAAAGCACTCACTCGTCTTTATCGTAAGTCCATAACGCCAAATCTCGGTGCAAAAAGCAAACTCTAGGAGCGGAGAGATAAAAACCGCCAAGGTAGGGCTCCGAGAAAGCGTAACGATAAAAAAGTTCATATAATAACGGAGTGAAATTGCGTTCCCTCTCTTATCTCTTATTTACTACACCTTTCGTATGATTTGTTAGCGCTACCACCACCTCTCTGACCTTTTCGATACCCCTCACAATCCTCCCCCGTCCACCACCATTTCCCGCGTTTCTTCACCCTCGCGGCATTCACCTCCGTGGTCAGTTTTATTTATTTAGCCCTTAACTACGTCTCCCCTTCTTCAATTAGTGTCCATGGCCTGTAGAAGGGCCAAGATACGTATATGACAATACCACGTTCGACGCCGATATGGCGACGCTCTTTCGCGGGCGCGTCTGTTCTAGGGGCGTCGTCCTCCGAGCCCTGATGGTGGCGGAAACGTACTGTGTTGTACTCGCCGGGTCCACTGTCGAGCATATATATCACGCATGCTACTCTCGGCCCCGTTATAACCATATTTCTCAATCTCACCCCGACTCCGCTACCTCTTCTTGCTGTACCCCCCCAGAGCAAGGAGTAGAGCGAGTAAGTTTTGATACGATGATAATTGTCACATTAATAACCACGCGCCTTCCGACCATGGCGTAATTCGATGTATTCAGACCAAGCAATTACACGAGTCAGGAATCGTGACATTACTGTATGAACGAGAGGTCAGGGTTTTGACTTTTCGCCGTCCAATGGGACCCCACTTTCATTTCGTAGTGACACACACACGACACACAATAGATTGATTCAGTGGCAGATATAAAGAGCAAGGAAGCTATAAGAGCAGCTAGAACTGACAACGTCAGGATGAAATAGTAAATAAATTAGTATCTAAGTAATTGATTCCAATCGGTGGTTTGCAAACTATTTTTAAAATACCAATCGAGTTGTTGTAAAAATAACTAGCACCCTTCTAAGCACCATATAACACTCCAAAAAAACCCCACAAAAAAAACCACACCTAAAAAAAAACATAAGTTGATGCAAAATACTTCTAATAATTTCTTGTAGACCGTATTTTATGTAGTATAATATTATAACCAATTGACCCGATCTGGGTACGTTTAGCAGTAGATCAGTTTTTTAAAGTAGAACGTATATCGGCGCAACTTACCTCTATTTATTATAAAACAATATAAAATATAATAAATTCAATAAAAAAACAAATGAAAATTTTTAGTATGTTCCCATTTTGGGAACGTTTGCTATGTAAAGGGTTGAAGTCTCAAGTGACAAAGTTACCTTCAACAAGTATGCAACATATATTAAACCAACTAAGATCTATATGTTCAAATCAAACTTGAGGTTAATTATCAAGAGATCATATGTTTGAATCAATAAACGTTGTCACAAAAAATTATTTCCATTAAAATAAAAAAAATATGTAAACGGATACTCTACAACTGTGGCCTGGAACACTGAAACAGTCACACTAAAAAACACCTTACCAACAAAAAATATGTCTTGACCGCTTTTTTTAAATCACATTGGTTAAGACTGAATGCATACTTTGTTAGACACTCAAGGACCATTTTAGTCTCTATCGTATACTGACTCGGTTATAAGACCACGATCCTATATGAAGCAATGAGTGCACAGAAGCTCTGAAAACAATCTATAATTAAATTTGTAGAAATACCTTGAGAGAAAACGGAGGAACACACAGTTAAAAAAGGGACGGTGAATTCTCAAAAAAATCTCATGAATGCACTAGCACGACGTGACGGATCACACTGCAAACTTATTAGTCGAAAAATTTATTGAGAGATCGCGGGAATCAAGAACGCAAAAGGCTGATCCGTAGCACTAGACAAAACGTGAAGTCACCTCGCATATGCCGATAAGTGTAGCTACTGCTGCCAAAAGGGGTACAAACATACAGACTTACAACAATAACGAAATATGAACAACACTACTTAAGAAAGTGGGAGAAAGGTTGCAGAGAAGAGAACAAGAAAAGAGTTTGAGATTGGCAACAGATCAAGGCGCATGGAGTACCAAGTTTCAAAAAAGTAACAAAACAGACATTGGCGCCCTCTATGAAAATTCTGACGTACGGAAAGAAGGTCTCGAGAACTGCAAAACTAAAATTATATAGAACAGTAACTTACGGGAAATGAATGTTGGATTATAGAAAACCGGAGCATAAAAACAATAAAGTTGAGCATCTGGGAGCAGCAAACCCTGACGTAAGGCTTTTCGGAGGGAAGATAAAAGTAAAGGGAAAGGGGGATGGAGAGGAAGGAAAAATGTGGAAGGAAATCAAAGAGCATTCAATGAGCAAGCTGAGATCAACCAAATAGTCAGAGCCTAGGAGCTGCGATCAAAGACACGTGGGATAATCAAAGAGGACCTTAAGAAAGAAAGTGGGAATCACAAATAAGAAAGAGAGCTTACCAGGACCCACAGAAATAGGTAGTAGAAGAAGATGGTGAAGGATCCTATTCAAAGCTCAAAACCATGGGTTCACAAGGCCAACAGTGCTGTATGATAATAAATTTGTCTTGTAGAAAAGGTCCAGGTTCACAATTTTATAGAGTTAGTTCACGATTTTATAGAGAGAATAAGAATAGAATAGAAAGCTATGAACGTTTTGATTCTCTCAGCAGCATTTGACTTCTAGATGTATGGAAATTCATACTAACGAAAATATTTGCGGATAATTAATGAACATCTAATGCAAGTTCCCCAAATTTCACATAAAGGACTATCTTTATGAAATAAACCCAATACCATATTGGAAAAATCGAACAAACGAAATACGACAGTCTTATCAGGAGATATAAGTAAATGGCTCCTGGAGGTTGATCCATCCTAACAACTTCACCCATGGGGAAGTATAGTTTTAGGCTCGTATAAAAAAAAGAAAGACACTGTTTCGGTGAATAGAGGTGTAAATCAAAAAAATAAAACACTGTAATGAACATCCTAAAAAGTATAAAGTACGAAGCTAATCATCTATACACCAATATTTAGCGGGGAAGATAAAAAAAAACATAAAACCATTTTCGTCACACCCAATACAGCGCTCAAATCACGCTCGTACTACCGAACTATAGCTTATCCACAAGCCGCAAAAGTCCATAGCTAGTGAAGATCACGGTCGAACGAGTACATTACACAGCCATCTACAGACCAATCACTAGCACGTGAAACGACCCAGAATTCGCAATACCAATACGCTAACTCCTCTAGCCAAACGAAAGTCATAGAATCTGAGCATCTCCTCCACACGAGAGATAGTTCCACAAATACGTCGGATATGACAACAGGCGCCTAAGTCATTCAGATCACGCTCACTACAAGAAGACGCACGAAATATTCCCAAGCCTCCTAGTCCGGAAACACGGACCATTATTTCGCCATTATCCTTCGTTTCGTCTCATCATACGGCGATACACGGCTACGCGAGGATGTGTTCGTATCAGAATAGTTGTATATAAACCTCGCCACTGATTCCATAACGCTTCGAGACGCACGAGCGAATTGACTGGCCGATGAATGCGTCGGAATTCTTTTTGCCAGAGGTGCCAGATGATCGGAACGAGCGTGTTTTTAGGAGTTTCGGGCTCCGGATTTTCCGGCTATTTAACCGCAATTAATCGAGGGTGACTTTTAATTGCTTTACCGTCGACCCTAAAGATGGGACAACACAGAGCAAAATGTTCGAAGCTATGTACGATATCAAAAGGTATAGCAGAAAGGTGTGGAGGGGGGTGAGCGAGTTATAGGAGGCTGTTACTTCTCTGAAGTTTTCATCTCTCTAGCACGATTTAATGTTGATGTTGACCGGAATTGTCATCGGAGCCACTTGGAGGATTATGAATTAAATTAAATGAGGAGCATCGTGTATGGCGCCTCTAGTGTAAGACGCATAAGGAGTATAAAATTACGTTTCTAAAGGATGATCTTATGATTGAGATTTTTGAATGTAAATGGGACGTATGTAAAGGCCATATTGGATAAACTCAGGAAATACCTTCTTCTTAGTCTTTAAAAATCACAACAAACACAATAAATATTGGATAGAGAGCAATTACAGCAATCATAGGACGTAGTTTTAGTTAATTGATATGTCGAGTAATGTTCTTGATGATTCATATCAGGGTTAGGCTAACGTAAATCAAAACTTACTTGCTATTTATTCAACAAAAATTAGAGGACATCAGGATGTGAAACTACTGCAAAACTTGCATACATGGCATATAAGTTTCACACAACTCTTTAACCCTTGTGGCGTCAGACAAGAAAAAATATTCTACAATATACATAGAAAACGATACTAAAGTCCAATCTCTCTTTCAAAATCACTTAAAGTTACTATTCTACAATTATTATACAAAACGGCCTACATCTAAAGACATTAAACAATCGGGGAATTTCTCCCTTACAGACATCTGCCAACTTTTGACGACGCGCATAATCCGGCGTTCATTAATGTGTGCAACTTTATATTTTTACAACTCTCCACATGTCTAATGCATTCCCAGTAATGAACAATTCAATCCTACACATTGTAGTTAATGATGGCGTCCTGTCAGATAATATGTATAATGAGAATATGTTGTTAAAACTTCTAAAAGTTTGACACCTTCACTAACAAACCCTTACCACAACACTATAATCTCGACAACAATATCGGGAAACGCAACGTTCACGATAGCCACAAGCACAAACATCATCAGCACACAGCAAAGAGCTGAACTGTTTCAAGTGATATCAGTGCCACAGTTTTAGAGTATCCGATTTAGTGTTGGACTTCTTAAAAGTTGATAGGAATTCTGAAAGATCTCTTCCGACCTTCTGTCTGTAATTGCTTTGGATTTCATTCCGATTAAATCGTCATTAAACTGATTGAATGTGTTGAAAATGGATCCTACAATATAGTAGAAGCGACTTGTTTTACTAGCACATAGTACCCAAAACGCGTAAAAATTGGTTCAGGAGGTTCCGTGAAAACCATACATGGACAAAAATATTACGAAATTCTATTAAAACGTTTAGGAGATTTACGAAAACACTGCATAGTATTATCCACATAATGCCGACTCAAACTGTCCCTACCGTTATTCATATGTTGTCGAACAACTTCACCAACTAAAGCATAAGCATGCAGCACCGCAGGTTTACCAGTATTAAGTAGGAAATCTAGCATTTCTAAGGCTCGTCTCACACACACACTTAACATCAGTTGCTGCATACCACGTCACAATCATCACCAAACTTGAATCTTGGGCACAATTTTAAATTTTTGTCAAAAGCGTACAATTCATCACATTTGAATATTTCCGCTGAGACCGCCTATAATTCGTTGAAACACGTTTGCAAGCTAAAAAGGCTAGAAGCAAAGAAGCGTGTCTCAGCATAGATCAAAGAGCGCACGAGAGCTACTGACATTGAAACAAGACTGTTCTCTGTTTATATCGGTCGTCTGCATCCACAGGGGGTAAATCGCGCATATTTTTTTGGACACAAATACGTCTCGACACACGATTGTCTAGACATCTGTCTTTCATTCGCGGCAAGATGATGTCTGTAATTGTAATTGTGTGTGCAGTTTTACAAAGTGTCTTTTCTCACCAAAACGAATCTCTATCTTTTGTGTCAAATCTCAATCCGTTCTGAGAGAAGAGTAGTTTTTACTCTATAGTCCAACGTACGAGTGGCGGAGGGGAAAAGTAGAGAGGGGTTGGTATGTTTATACGTTATTAGGATAAAGTGAGTGAATAAGGGGGTTAAATTAAAATGCATCTCGCTTTTTTTTTTTTTTTTTTTTTGTTGTTTTTTTTTTTTGTTTTGTTTTCTTTTTTTGCTTGTTTCTGTAAGTTTTTAGGGGTTGTTTTGTGTTTTTTTTATGCGTGGTTACTTGTGGTATTTAGAAAACGCAAACACAGATTCACAATACAGGAATCAGTTTAGCCGCGAATGGAATAGATGATGCGTATGAAATAGAAAACGAAGAGCAGGGGGCCAAATTCGAGAAATAAGTTGTTGTTTAAACATGAATTATGTGTTCTCCAAAAAATATTTGAGATTACCGTGAGATTCTTCGTTTGTGATATGTACGTATCCGTATGTATTAAATGAAAAAACATGTATTCGTGAAATTTTGTTGTTATGTTTAAATAGCTCGCGTTTTGACTCTTTTCCCACCCCCCTACGCAGCGCTCAGCTAGCACGCAGCAACCACACACGGCAGCCATCTCGCTATTTGTTAGCCTTTGCAAAAAAAAGGTGTTCAACACACGACTTGTTTACCGCGGTAATAAATATTCAAAAATTAGTTGTATAATGAACGCTTTGAAAATAAAATTTAAAATTGCCCAAGATCAAAGTATTTTTTGTCTATTTTTTTTTGTGTTTTTTGTTATTAGCTTTTTGTGCAATTGGTTATTGTGACATGATAACTCTTAATGCAAAAGCAAACGATGATTAAGTTTTGGGCGATCCTTAAAAGTTATATTTCCAAACTTAAATACATATGAACCTGCTGTGCTTCCGGCTTTCATGCATTTGATGGCATTCTATTGTCTATGTTGGTGAAGTATGTTCGAAAAACATTTACGGAACCGTTGATCGGATGATGGAAATACCTTAAAGCAGTGTTTCGTAACATCTCCTAAACGTTTAAAAGATTATTTCGTAAATTTTTGTCCAGGTATTCCAGATAACCTCCTGAACAATTTTAACCGCGATTGCGTACTTGGCTAGTAGCGCTGTCTTTACTATTTGATCATTATTTCAACGAAATCAATCAGTTATTAATACGATTTAATCGCGAATGGAATTCCAAAGCAAATTAGAGTAAAGTCGAATGAGAATTTACATTCACCTCAACTTTAGAAGCACACTAAACGGATACTCTAAACCTGTGGTCACTGGAAACACTGAAAACATTCAGGCTTGATGCGGATGAATGATCGCCAGGCTATCGAAAACGATGCGTCCGCAGTACGAATTATAGTGTGTGTTGGGTAGGGCTTTTAGTGAAGTTTCAAGCTTTTAGAAGATTTAACCATCAATCAGGTACCAACAATATACAGTATTACTAGAGCATCAGAAACTCCAATTTACTGAATTGTCAATACAAGGATCATTAGACATAGTGGTGAGATGGGTGTAAAAAATAAAGTTGACACACATTAAAATGATCGCAGGATTATGCGCTATTCAAAAGTTGGCAGATGTTTTAAGAAAAATCCCGATTTTTACATACTTTAGAGGCCGTTTATAATAATGTGTAAGAATAATGGTGGAACTTTTAAGTGATTTGTGAAAAGAGAGATGATGGAGAGATCGTTTCTATCGTATAAGAATATTTTTCTTGTTCGACGCAAAGGTTTAAAAGAAGTAACTGTGGAAACATATGCAATGATGCAAGTTGCATGTAGCTGCAAATCCTGATGCCTGCTGAATAGTGTGGAATAAATAGCAAGTAAGTTTAATTAGTTAACACTAACCTACTATGAGAACAATCAAAAACATTACCGCATTCAATTACTAGAAATCTACTGTCGCAATGATTCTGAATTGACTCTATTTACATATATTTATGTTTGATTTAAAGACTAATAAAAAAAAAAAGGGGGGGGGGAAGTTTATTTCCGATATGTACAAATGTGCTTTACATAGTCCGTCCATTATACATTCACAAAAATCAATCATCCGCAATTCAATCACTTTGTAAAAACGTAATTTTACATCCTATCGTCTCACACAGATGGCGTCCACGCTAGCTCTCATTTAATTAATTCATAATCCTCAAGTGACTCCTATACAATTAAGCAACATCAAACATTATCGGCTAGAGAGAGAAAAAAATCAGAGAAGTACAGGCCTCAAACTCGCTCACCCCTCCACACCCCCTCTGCTAACCTTTTGAATTTCGACTGCAGCTTCGGATCATTTGTGCTCTGATACCCACTTTTTAGTGGGCGACGTGATAAGCAATTACAAGTCTACCCTCGATTAATGCGGTAAATATGCCGGAAAATCTCGGTATGCCCGAAACTCCCTAAAAAAACACGCGCTCGAAAGGCTCTGGAAAAAAAGAATTCCACGAACGCAATCAACGCCATGAAATTCGCATGGTCTCGCGTTAGGAATCAATAATATTCGAGACGTAAACCAAAGCGTGTACGATCGCAGTAAGTATGATGACTGAAACGAAGGAAATGAGCGTGAAAAGTAGTTCACGGGTTCCGACGAGGATGGAAAATTGTCGCGTCTCGTATAGCGTCTAACGTTAGTCTGACCGTGTAATCCGACGTAATGTGGACTAATTGCTATCGTGTGGAGGATGACCTGCGCACAAAGGACTTCGGTGGTTTAGCGGAGTAGCCGCGATGAGTAGTTCGATGTTATGTGTGGTCGTCTCACGCTAGCTGGTCGTAGAAGGCCACGGGAATGTCTTCGACCCGACTAACTATGGACTTTAGCGCTTGGGTAAAGCAGCCGGTAACGATCGTGATGGACCCGATTCGGGGACGAAAATTGGTGGGTTTTTATCTCTCCGAAATATATGAAGTGAGATGAATTGACTCTTTATAACTTTTATTGATGTTCATACAGTGTAATTTTTGATTACGAACTCATTCACGATAACACAGCGACCTCTTTTTTTTTCATTACGAGCCCTAAAAAACCCTTGTCGATTACATCCAGGGTGAGTGGAGGAATGGATCAAACTCCAGGAGCATTTAAGCTTATATCTCCTTGAGAACGACTGCGTATTCGTTTGTTCGATCCAAATGTATTGGGTTTATTAGAAAGATAGTCCTTGAAGGTGAATTGAAACTGCATTAGATGTTCAGTAATATCCCAAATATTTTCGTTAAGTAGAATTCCATATTCTAATCAAATGCAGCTGAGAGAATCAAAACGTTCATAGCTTCTATTCTATCTTATCTCTCTAACGTGAACTACTCTAAAAATTGTGACACCTGGACCTTCTAAAGACAAATTTATATCATACAGCACTGTGGGCCTTGTAGACCATGGGTTGCGAAGTCTTCACCATCTTCTCACAACCTGATTTTGTCCATGGTAGCCTCATTAACTTGTGATCCAACATACTTATTAAGTTCACCTTGTGAATATATGCCACGTTGTGTCTCAATGATTCGCCTTGACTCCTAAGCTCTGACCATGTTTGGTGTGTGATCGCAGCTGATCATTGAAGCTCTATGTGATATTCCACATTTTTTCCTTCTCTATCCATACACCACCCTTTACTTTACTTCTCCGAAAAGCTACTCAGGCTTGCTCTCCAGATGCTCAACTTATTATTTTATGCTACGGTACATTAATCAACATTCATTCCCGTAAGGTTAATGTTCTATATAATTTTAGTTTGCATTTCTCGAGACCACCATCTTCGCTTCACGATCTTCAATAGGGGGCGCCAATAGTTCGTATTTGTACCTTTTTTGAAACGGTGTACTCCATGCACTGATCTTGTTCCAATCTCAAACTCTTCTGTTGTCTCTCTCTGGCATCTTCTCCCACTTCTAAGTATTGTTTGTTATATTTTCGTTTTCATGTGTAGTCTGTATGTTTTTTTACCTCATTTGCATGACAGTACTACATTATTTACGGGCATATGCACGGAGGACTTCACGGTTTGCTGCTACAGATCAGCCCTTGCGTTCTGATTCCGCGATCTCTTCAAATTGTTCTCGTACTAATAAGTTGTGAAGACACTGTAGACAAATTTTTGAGAATTTACATGTCCTTTTTAACTGTGTTCTCCGTTTTCCTCAAGGTAATTGTTCTACAATTTAATTAGGATTGTTCAGAGCTTGAGTGCACTCATCGCTTCAATATAGAAGTGTTTTAGTAACCGAGTCAATACATAAGAGAAAAAAGGTCTTGAGTCAACAAATATGCAATTCAGTCACCCAAATCGTAATTTAAAAATCGCGCAAAGACCCTCCATTTTTCTCGGGTAGGTCAAGCGGTTTTAGTGAACTGTTCTTCAGTGTTACCAGCTGCCACCAAGTTTTACGAGTCCGCATTTAACTCACTAACTACACATATAATCTAGGAAATAATTTTTGGAACAAACGTTATGTCTGATTCCAAAACATATGATCTCCCTGAAATAAAATAACCTACAAGTATGATCTTGACAAATATATACTGTTTTGGTTTTTAATATATTTACATACGTAAAGAACGTTTGTCAGCTTGAGAGCTTCACCTTTCATAGCAAAAACGACCCAAAATATGGGAACATACTAAAAAATTTCATTTTTTAAGTGGAATTAAATTGTATATTTATTATATGTTTAAAATAGATGTAATGCGACACACGCATAATTTAAAAATCAGGACTTAACAACTATAACGTACAACTGACGGACAAATTGTTATAATATATAGCTACAAAAATACGTCGACAAAAGAAATATAAGAATGTATGCACAAACTGTATGTTTTAGGTGAGAAGAAGGGTGCTAGGTATTTTACACCTTCCGCCCGATGGAATTTAAAAAAAGTTGCAAGACCACCGATTGGGAATCATTAGACTTAGATAATTTTATAGTTTATCATGATTTCTACTGCTAGAATGGCATGCATTATATCTCACGAGATCTTTAGTGTGTCTTCTATATCCAGTTACAACGGCAGAATACTCTCGTACTCATTTTCTATCGTTGTAATTCTTTCAGCGAATACGCCATTCGGAAGGCTCGTAAATAAAAGTTATCTCCAAAAAAATTCCCTCGGTACTCTTCCTGTGTGTGTTCCAGCAAAATATGGGCGATTCTTTTTTAGTCTGAGAAGAAGTAAACGGGTGTCCATAAGTCATGCGGTGAGTAAGTGTGCTGCGGACATGTACCCGTCGCCGCGATTACAACACAGTTAGCGTCTTGCGTCCCACCATCCTGGGCCGTATTCGACACCCCAAGAACGAGAACTCTTCTCTCGAAAGATCCTCATCAATATACGCTTCGAAATTGTAATTGTCAACGTATATTTCCCTTCTAAGGCCTACACATGACAAAGGAGACCGACGAGGACAACACGGACCAGGATGATCCTCGATGGTAATGAACGCTGGAAAACCCGAGTGTATACGTGCGAAGTAGATGGTAAGCGACACTTGTCAGGAGGTGGTCGTAGCGCTAAATAACAACACGAAAGGTATAGTAAATAAAGAGATAAGAAGAAAGGGAAACGCAATCCGTTATAATAAATGAGCGGGAGGCGGGGGAATTTTTATCTTTACCGCTTCGTGGATGCACTACCTATGCTGTTTTAATCTCTCCACGACCCCTCAGAGTTTGGCATTTGCAACCGAGATTGCGTTTGGATACGATAAAGACACGAGAGAGTTCTTTTTTTAAGGAAAGCTGCGCCTTTATTGGCGATAAATTCATGTATTACGTAAGATTTGGCCTAGTATTTTATATGTTCGCTTATTTAGTCGGATTAGACATACAGTCGGTGCAAATGGATTGGTGTATTATTGGGGACTTTATAGTGTAGTGAGGCGTACCTTTAGATATTATTGTATCAGCATTGAGACAACAAGAACGCCGATAAGAGATCAAAGGGGAAAAACTGCGACAAGAGAAGCAATAAGCAATATAGAGGGAGATGGATAGGAAAAATACGAAGAGGTATGGCAAGAATTTACAGATTTAACATGTGAGGCAGGAGTGGTTACTATCTGGTAAGTAAATAGAAACACAAGGAACAAAGCAGCCGAGGAATGAAGAGATTAAGAAGAGGAACTAAAGAAGAAGTGGAAAGTACACCGAGTGTCAAGATTCAATGTTAAATGGGGAGAAGAAGGTTATAAATGCGGAAATCAGAAAGCTTTATAAGCAGCTGTGATCAGCCAAGTCAATCAGGCTAAAAGGCCACGTGGTTGGGACATGTGGGGATAATCCAAATGAGAGATAGGCCAATGAAGATTGTTAAGCATCCAAGGAGAGAAAAAGGACCTGAGCAGCCGCGCAGGAGGTGCGAGGAGGCATGCAAAGATTTAAGAAAAGGGAATCACAAATTGGAAAGAGGCTGCATATGGACAGAAATAAGTGGAGGAAGAGGTGAAGGGGGCAAGTGCCACGCCCACAATTAGTGCTACGTTTATATGAAATTTGTCTTTTATAAGGCCAGTGTCACCATCTTAGTGTAGTTCACGTTAATATACATGATAGAATAAAAGCTATGAAGAGTATGTTTTGATTCTCCTCAGCTGCATTTTATCAGAATATGGAATTCAACTTACGGACATATTAAAAAGAATTATTGCTCACAACAGTTTCTGTTAACTCATGGACTATTTTCATTAATAAACCTAATATATCTGGATCGAACAATTGAATACGTAGTGCTTTTTAAGGGAATACAAAGTCAAATGCTTATTTATCTTTAATTAACCTGTTTTATTAACTTTTGCTCAGTGTGAATAATGGATATCCGTTTCGTATGGTTTTATTACCTATCTGTACAAACATATCTACGTATGTGAGAAAGAATTCCACATGCATCTTACCTGATGAGATAAATTACAGAACAAGGTTAATGCAGACAACTAAGACAAACTTTCAGACTCGAACAAGTTTTTGAATTTCTTTGGTCCTCCAAACAGGCACAAAATTATGCAATTGATGACTTTTTTCCAAGTTAAACCAAGCCTAGCTAAGAATCAGTGAGTTATCTTTAATGTACAATGAAAATCGTTTATTTTCAGCCTTTACACTGATGAATATCTACTTTGTTTGCTATTTATTTCTTAGTAGGTTAACACATTCTGTAAAACTCAGTTTTTTTCTCAACATAGTCTCCTTGTAAAGTCTATTCACATTTTTCCCAGCGATGCTCTCATCTCTTTAATTCGTCAAAATAGTTGGATGTCTTGCGTTCTGACATCTAAGAGATGTAACGGCCTCCTAGTCAGTGAAAATCTCTGTCTTCCGAGCGAAAGTTTGAGCATAAGAAACAGCTAGCGCCGGAGGACCAGATCGCGTGGGTCTATCAATTGTTGAGACCTTAATTCGTGAATTTGTTACCTATGGGCGACCACTGAGTTTGAGACGGTGAGTTGGTCGTTTGGTGGAATAAAACACCTTCCCTTTTCTCAAATACGGCCAGGTTTTCCGTAAGTTCTGCCTCAATTTGTTCAAGTAATGATGGCAGTATGTTTTTCCTTTCAAGATAGTCGATTAACACAACTCCGACAAAAACTGTCACTATCTTTTCGCCTTCAAAGCCGATTGTCACTGTTTCGGAGCTGTGCCATAGCTCAGAAGTGTACTGGTCCCACCCAAGTTTTCATTTTGCAGTCATCAATCGATGCCAAAAATGTACCGACTTACTTCGCTTGAGGCCTCAACAGGACTTTGGAAATGTTAAATTCGACACCCAAAAGCGCGCTCAACGTTTACATGCAAAAATCTCGTTCCGCCAAGTTGTCGAAACGTAAAATATTTATATGGAACACAAGCCGCTTTAATCAAGAATCTGTCTTTATTTTTAATATAAGAAAATGTTGTTAATAATATTATCCTCTAAAGCTGTCTAACGTTTTTCAAGTATTCTAGGTATGGTCATCGAGGTATAAATAAAATACCTAGGAATTTGACCACGTTATGTCATTAGTTAGAAATTATAAATAAAGAAGATAACATAGCGAAATAATATTATAAACATAAACAACCTTGATTTAAAGGAATTCTTATATGTTAGAAAGTAGAATTTGACCACTTACAGCACTTCGTCTGAACAACATCTACTAAAAGTCGGTGTCAAAAAGACATAAGCTGTACAATCTTATTTATTAAGTTGTATTAAGAAATATTCACAACATACCAGAACATAAATATTCAAATTTCATCTCACACGCTATAACGGTTCGACCCCAATGCTTTAGTATACCATTAAACGCTAGTCTTTGTGTAGTTATATGCGGTTGCCCATCACCACTTTCAATCATGCCAGCAGATATTCCACCATTGATGCGCGAACTCAATATGATACCAAATCCCATAGGCTCCAAGGCACTTTTATGGGACGCCATTCGACGTCGGCTCATATTCGGGGCCGTAAAAACTTGTATCATTCATCAATTCGCCTTTAGTGCCGCCGTGAGTCGCCTGTTTCATTTCTACTATTAGCACGAAAGCGCGTTGTAATTACTTCAACTGCTACGTCTAATGGAAATGCAATTCATTTGATTCAAATAGTTGCAACCTGAGCTCGCTGAGCACCAGTTTACGACAAAACGTTTGCTAGTACGTTAGTTACCCGTATAGAGGGCGCTCTATACTCAAACGATATCACTCGATATCACAGTTCTAAATTACCAGTTACTATTTAGAATTATTTTCCTGCTTATATGCGTATGGTGTAGGAGAAGATATGTCTAGCTTGTGTACCACTGATGAACATGAACTGGGTGTGTCCATATGAGTTACGCGTAACCTTGTGAGTTTTGTTAATTGAAATTAGGCAAAACTTATCGATCGTAATTACAATTTCGGGGTGAGGATCGCGATAAGTCTTTAATTGAATACACAATGAAGCGTGTGAACCACCTGCCCAACGAATTGATTAAAAAACTCACTCGGAGACCCTAATCACCTATTCATTAAAGTGGTAAGGGTGAGATTCTAATTCTAGAAATTCGTAATTAACTATACATTTGGCTGTTTGTACATTTTGACGTGTTTTTGTCATCTCAGTTATCCTAGCATTTTCTATGTATGATCTGTGATGTCAGGAATGAGTATTTAATATATTATTGATTATTATTATTATTATATTATATTTTATTATTTATTATTATTATATTATAAGAGTGGGATTTAAATCACTCGGCAGCGTTTTATTATCCTGTATTAAGACTCTCTCAGACAAAACATAGGAGACGGAAATGATGCATAGCGAGATCGGTGAATCGCACACACAGAGAAATTGTTTCTTGCATGTAACAAAATATATTTCGTCTCGCAAAAATTAGTCTCTATCAAACTAAATTCCTTTAATTCAGGCTACCGAAATGTAAAATATAATTAAATAAGTAGTAAGAAAAACAATAGTAAGAAAATAGAAAAAAATAACAAACTAATACATAATTATAATATGTGAAAAGTAGTGAAACATTCACCCTTTTAAGCAGCCTTGGCTACGGAACAGTAAAGCTAGAAGCCATTATCAGTTTTTAACATCATATGGATAAGAGTGGCAAAAGTTGACACCATTAGATGTGTTTCACAGTTGTCTGGGTTGAGCATGTTCGCCGGGGTGAGAAAATTGAGTTTTATTTTTGAAAAAGAGCGTTCAACATCTACCGATTTATACATGCATGATTAAATACTCTTTGTACTTAATCAGTGGATTTTTCCGATACACCATCACAAATTGTTTTAGAGTGCTAAAATCGGGATCTTTCTGTAGTACAACTCTCGAACTTTTCTAAAAGGGCGATTATATTTTGCGTCATGTATAGTCAGCAGCTGTTGTATGCACTCTGTCCATAATTTGCAGAGGTCCAATAATGATAACGATCTATTTTGTTAATTGTCTATTGCGTCAGCTAATCCTTTATAGTAGCTACGAAATTTTTAAATCTTTTTCAACCGGAAATATCTTGAAATTTGACTGGGCTCTCCTTAATAGCTTGCAGCTTCGGCTGGATTGAATTGTGCAACAACAGCTTTTACTATTTTGAAATGTTCAGCATAATAAAAGCTGCCTGCAACCTGTTTCCGCAACGGTGTAAGAATTGGCTCCGGTAGTGGACGAATACCAGGGACACTCTGTGTGAAATGATCGTAGGTGTTTGGGAGATTTCAAAAATACTTTTTGTGCTTGCTTTAATGCATTTTCCCCAGGAGAGCATTGTCGAAGGTTTCTGCCATAAGATGTAAAGCACTTTACACGTAACATGTAAACACTTGCAACCATGTTGAAGAAGGGGAACGGCCTACCGAACGCATTATCGCTTTAACATCATCGCTCATAAACATCAACACTTTTTCTTTTTGAAATTTGAAATTTTTCCAACGTACTAAGTACAACCTTCGTTTAATTGCTGCAGCAGTACACTCTTGTAGTCTTCGGTAGCTAGTAACAGTGGTAATGTAGGTTACTTGGGTCTAGTATGCGTACCATAATATTTCCAATTATTTTTTTTACAGTCTGTTGTCTCGTCAACAACATAACCAAAGAAATTTTTTTCAATATGCGTTTCATTTTCTTTTCCACGTCATCGCGCCAAATGGGAACATGCTTACGTGCCCTTTCTCCGTTGGCAACCGGGAAACTCGGGATTGTATTTGTCCCAAAAGTCCCTTAAAACGGTTGTTTATCGAGTAAGCCTAGTGGCAAATTACAGTTTATCAACATAAGAATTACATAAAAAAAAAGCACTTCTCGGTGGCATGCCCAATTTTCGTTTTTATGTGTGGGGAATTTACGTGTCTTGTACAGTTCCACTTCTTATTGACATCAAATGTATTTTGCAACACTTTACAAACAATCTTACTTTTCCCGTTGAAAAAAAATCGGGAAGTCAGAAAATAAACTTATTTACTATGTCTTGAAAGGGTCGTTTTTAAACCTTCGAAGTCACTAAAACTACATTAATAACTAGGGCTAATCAAAAAATCAAAACGCCCCCTAACAAAAAAAAT